>JABUQX010120957.1:0-7500 GCA_015478945.1 Trachelipus rathkii | reverse complement strand
CCATAACTCTAATACCTTTAGTTAACATTCCTTACTTTCTCCAACTTTAGCAACTAATAATACCTATAACATAATGTACTTATATAGATATACTGCTATAACCAGGTACCTAGTACTTCCTTCATTTGCTCCGGAATATACTTACTATTTATATATACTATAGTATAATATATATATATATATATGTTGTCCAATTTCAACTTCTTATCACATGTTCAACTATGATTTGCTGCGTATAGCGTCATCTTAATAATAATATCATATATATCCTATTAATATACTACTTATGCTCGTGTATACTTAATCATTCTTCAGTATTATCTTTATAATCTTATACTCCACTTCTCTTTCCTATTTATCTACCTTTCTCTCCATTCACAATGACATCCCCCTACCTTATATAATACTTATAATTATTATTATCTCATAAATAACTAATACTAAATAGATATATACTCTAGATAATCCCATTCCTATACCCATACTATCATTACTATCATGTTATAAATACTATTCCAATACATCATAACTTTCACTATATATTTTCTCCTTCTTTACTCAAAACACAAATAATCAATCAGTTACTTTTATTCACTTATCTCTATGGATTATCCAATATATAATCTACCTATGCACATAAAACTCTTATAGTGAGTGTATATATATACTTCATAGATAAATTACATATTCATTGTTCAGTTATTAAAATAATTTATTCACATTGTATATCACCACATTATATCTCTATCTCCTACTATATAACAGTAAAAATCAATCTATCATTTTACCGGAATTACCATATTTACTATATACTATATTTCATCCCGACCACCTACCAACTTATAGTCACCTATAATATATATACCATCCTCATTTTATTATATAATAGTAGATAAATATACATCACTACTATATCCAACTACATTTAGTAGTATTACTACCCAACTAACTAAGTATAATAATCTTAGAATAACTTCCTTACTTCACTACTACTCCAATACCCAATAACATATATCTATTTTTTACAATAAGTTTTCACTATACAGATATATATAAAAGCCTGCTGACACCTTTACTAAGAGAAAAATTTACCCTCAGAAATATGTAAACCTAATTAGTACTAACATAATATACTACTAACATATACCATAACTAACTTTATAACCTTTATCTCTATAAACTTATTAATACAATATTTAACCATTTAAATATATCTAGTTTATAACTCATCTCACATATACAAATAATATATTATCACATACTACACATGATCATCTGTATACACACAGGTATCAATATTTCCTCAATTCAGAACTACATCATACTTTCATCTCCCTTCTATTCATATTCTCATTTTTTACTCACCTACTACAGGCACATACACATAATTATTTTATTGCAGCGAGGATCACTAACCTCAATTTATTTTCTCAGAACTGTTTAAAATGGTATTAATATACTAGTCTTTTTATTCACTTATTCATCTTTGTTTTGAGTCAACTAGTTTGAGTATGCTCGCACAATGAAATATAGCCTCTCTTGTGTCATACATAAAATACATATAAAAAATATTAATAAAACTAAAAACTATTTATTATTTTTTATTATACCATATCTGACTCTTTTTCTCTACTTTCATCCTCATACACATTTTTTTAGTTTCCTTTTAGATATATCGATTTTTTTGATTTATTTCCGATTTATTTGTACATTAATTGAAAGAATCTACCAGGAAAGCAAATATAAAGGTCATTATTTACTGAAGTAAATAGGACATGATATAATTACTAAAATCCTAGAAGTATAAAAACTAGTAGTAGTCTATATTATCGAGCTCTCCAGATTACTCTCATAATACTCTGAAATCATTCTGTATGGTGCCATGATAACTATTTGGCCAAATTTATGATATTCCCTAAGTGACTGTAAACATATCTATATTGATGTGATTTGTCATGAATCCATTGTAAAGAGAGTGTCTATTGCGACAACACCCTAGAGCATTATGGAGTCACTCCTGTCCAAGCGTTAGATACAAACATCTGTGCATAACAAGGTCGACGTTAAGCCGAGCAGTATCGCGAGCTAGTGGGCAATTCTTTCTTCCCCAACCATCGCGCTGAAATATATAAGGTGAATATAGTTGTTGTGATTGAGTGAATCTTTGTCGAAGATGTCTAGAAGAGGAGTGTGAATATACTATAATAGATATGTTAGGCCAGTATATGAATATTGGTATTACAATTATTTTATGTATATAATGCTAAGCTTATTAAAAAGACAAAGATATGCTGAAGAGGGCGCATACTGGTAAGAAGCAACGATGTAGGAGTTTAAGTTTTGGCTGTTTGCAGGACTCAAGGATTAAGACAATGTAGTAGTGCTTGCCTAGAGAGGCCCATGTGGCTTACTTAAAGTATTACATAGTATATATTATTTATTATGGGTTGACTGCGACATTCTAGAGGGACCCATTGGAGCTTTGGTTAATTATTTATTTATTATTGAATATTTGACTGGGAACCACTCGTCGAAACCAAGCGAGACCAAAGCGCGAAAAGGTGACTTACTCAAGTAATTCATTTGGCTATCCTTATGGTGTGTAATTGTATTGACGATGGATCTGGAGGACAATATATCCTAACCGTACAGGGACACCAGTTCAATTGCGGAAGCCCCTTACTTAATTGTTATGATTGATTAATGAATTAAGATGATTTTGGTATGTTCTTCTAGGATCAGCTCTCTGATAGGCCCCTTGCGGACTTTATTGAAGTATTTATTTCTTATGTTATTATTCTGAGTGCTTTGTTTTGTGTAAGGTTGACTGGGAATTTCTAGAGGGGCCAATGCGAGTTAATTAATTATTTAATATTTTTATTGGTTTGACTGGGGACTAGTCTATAAAAGGATATATATATATATAACTAAGTATTATTTCTTTATTTTATTATGTGAAGTTGGACTGGGACATCTTAGAAGGCGTCAATGCTAGGTATCTTTAATTATTATTTTTAATTATTAATTTACATAATTATAATATTAATTTGGTTAGACTGGACAGTATCTAGATAGGCTTTATATGCTGCTTCTAAGATATTATTTTTATTTATTAATTTAATTAGGCTGTGAATAACAGAGTGATCATATCTTAGAGGGGCCAATGTAAATCTATACCTTTAAATTATAATTTTTATATTTTTATTGGTGACTGGGACAGTCTAAAAAAGGACCATACGGCTTCTATTTATTATTATAAATTTTTTAATTTATTATGAGAAACGGGGACATTCTAGAGAGGTTAATGCAGCTTCTTAAATTATTATTTCAGAATATATAATTAGGAAGGCAATCATTAGATATACCTTACTCCATATATACTATATAGATGTTCCCAGTCAACCCATAATATAAATAATAGGAAATAATACAAGTAAGCCGCTGGTCCTTTTTAGACGTATATATATATATATATCACCAGTCATATAAGTAAATAAAATATATTATTCACATATTAAGATAGACTAGTCATAATTGTGTACCCCTCTATAATTGTTCACATCTATGATTCAACCTCTCTTATTTTAATAAATAATAAATAAGTAATTAATACTTAATAATTGTTTAATTCTTAATGATCTCTAAGACTTGTCCCAGTTCAACCCAAATTATAATTTATATTATAATTAAAATATAATAAATTATAGCCACATGATCCCTTCATAGAATTGTTCCCTATGTCAATCTCATTATAAATTAAGTGAAATAATACTCTAAGATAATAAGCCTCCAGAGGTCTCTTTTATGATATTGTCCCAGATCGAACCAATTAAAAATTAATAATATGAGATTAAGCCGCCATTGACCCCTCTAAAAATGTCCAGTCAACCACAAAAATTATTAAAGAACTTTAAGATAATATTAATAATATAATTTAATGGAATATTAATGAAACTCCTGATTAATGACTTAGATGCCACATGGGGCCTTCTCTTTCAGTATCTTGCTAGATGAAATTTATAAAAGAATTAATAAATAAAATAGTATCATTGCAACTCTCATTAGAAATGTTTCAGTCAATCTCATTAATAATTTAAATAAAATAAGAATAAAATCATAGGAAGCCGCATAAGGCCTCAATCTGTGTACTATGTCCCAGATCAATACCCATAATTAATTAATAATTTAAGAATAATTTATTTCTTATAAATTATTAATTTTGGGTTTGAACTGGCGACAGTTTCATAAGATAGGGGCCCATTGCTCGGTGAGCTTCTGAATTTATATATTTTCTTTATTTATTAAAATTTTATGTTGGTTGGCTGGGTACAGTCTAAGGATGTATGGCCCATGTAGGCCTTCCTATAATTAATATAAATAACACTTTATTAAATATAAATAAATTATATTAAATTTATTATACCTAATTCTTATTTTATATTTATGGTAGTTATGATCTCGACAATTCTATGAAGTGCTGCAAAATGCATCTTCTCTAAATATTAATTTTTATAGGTATTTGACTGGGACCAGCGGTATGGTAACGGAATAAAATACATATTGATTTTCAACTGTTATTTTTATAAACCCTGATTTTTGCTTTTCAAAAATAAAAATCTATAATTGATTTTTTGCTATTTTTGTATTTTTTTGCATTTTTTAATATTATATATTTTATTTTGTGGACATATTTAATTATTATTTAATTATCAATTAGAATATAAAAAATTAGTAAATTCAATTAATATCCATTAGCATATGACTATACTCTCTGTTTACCAAATTTTTACACTATTAAATAATGTCTAACAAAAAATATCATGTATTATCATAAAACAGATTCTTTAATTTCTGTAATATTCAAGATCTTTATTTTATTTTCCACATGCTAAACCCCACCTCTCTTCCTTAGGTGTCTCTCTTCTGATTTTGATATGTAGTTCGATAGGAGACTATAAGCCCTAGTTTAATAAGATTTTGAACTCAAGAATTAGGGGGCCTGAGGGATAAAAATTAATACTTAATCGAACATTAAAAAAAAATTTTGTTTAATCATAATTTTATGATATTTCGCTGCTGACCGCTCATCTCTGACTCTCAAACAAAAATATCCAACAAACAAATATCCTCAAAAAATCTCAAAAAATCAAAATGGATTTTATCTGCATAAAACTCACTCACTAGACTCCCCAACCCTGACGGTGTTGTGCTCAGGCTTCTATCGACCCCTAGGACCACCGTGCAGGGCTTTGTGTGAGAGTGTATGTGATTAGCTCTTTAAACTTGTATTGATGAGTAGTTGGACTGGGTGAACTCGATTCATATTATATTCAGTGTAGGAAATTAATATATATTTATTAATTTAGAGTTCAATTTATTATTGAGTTGACTTGAGGACTCATTTAAGATATACTCTCCACATGCTGCCTTTCTTAAGTTAATTATTCTTATATTTATATTATATTTAATGTTTATTTTTATGAGAACAACTACATGAAAATAAATACAATTTTAAGATTTTTTTTAGGATATTTTTTTTTGAGATTTTTGGGAATCGTGACGTCACGCGAATAAAGAGAAAAAATAATAACAAACTTTATTTTTATATAATAGTTCGTATAATTTAAAGTATATTTTTTAACTACATAGGCCTACTATATCTTGAGATTTTACAAAATAATATCTTAAAAATAGGGTACTTATTAGTTCTCATGATGACACAATATGGCAACCCACAATAAAGAGCGTAGTGTTTCTTTCAGGCATATTTTCTCCGGTGAGCGAGGGCTGGTATACAGATGAATCTGGACTGACATGGGGGCATAACTTTCAATATGTATTGTATTTTAATAATGATCCACCCCACCCACATAAAAATTAGTGACACGAGGAAAATGACTATTCTTTTCAGAAATTCATGCTAATTCTGTACTACGTCATTTTATGTAGACTACATGTTCATTTCACTCATTATATTTAACATATACCGAAATAAATAACCATATCTTTATATATTGCCAAAAATTAATTCAAAAGATTAGCAATATGTATCTGAAACTTACTGATAAGTTAGATAAATAATATAAGGAGGGATAGAGAAGGGTAAGAAACACAATTCTTAATTGCAAAGAGAATAATTATATGTATTTAAAAAATAAATATATATGGAGTAATTAGACTCTGTTTCAAATTAGAAGAAATAGATCTTTTGGTTAAATAAAAATTAGTAATATAGTAATATAAATATAATTAATGTGATATAATATAATATATAACAGTTTTTCCTATATGTTTTATATCAGTATATCAATAGGTGAGTAATACTATATTATTATGTGAAACCTATATAAGTTTTGTAATATATTTAGGTTATACGTATTACTTCGTGATTTTACTGAGTACTATAAATAATACTATTGTCATTAGATTAAGATAAATATTATATAATATATATTAATTAATTTATAATTATAAAATTAGCAATCAATTATTTATATAATTTTTGTATTATTAATATTAAATTTAATATTATAATCATATTTATTTCAAAGATTTATATTTAAGAAGAATGATTATATTAGTTAAAAAATATGAGTATATATTAAACATATATTTTGATGTAATATAATAATATACTATATAATATAATATTATTATATTATATAATATATTATATATAATATATAATATGGTCAAAAGTTTTAATATATATAATATATATATTTTAATATATATAAAAAGTGTTTTATGGAGCCATATTCTTCAATACTATAATTATTATTAGTAATATATTATATATATATATATTTATATATAAGTGTGTGTGTGTACGCACAATGTGTTATAATATTTTTATATAATAAGCTTTAATATTGTTTTATTGAATTTTAAATGGACATATTGATTTAATTTTTTTAGATCGGTGAAACTTTAAGATGATACAGATATTATAATAATTATATACTCCATAATTTTTTAAAGATTTTCAAAAAATTATTTATTTAAGTATTAATTTGTCTTCTGAATAATAATTGATAATATATAATATATTTAATATTACTTAATATTTAATATATATTATTATTATATTTAAGAATTATTAGATTTAAGTTGATTGATCAAAATGTGTCATTTAATTTATAAATTTTATACATTACAGAGATTCTTCTAATTAAATAGGCTTTAAATATATAAATTGTATTAGTAATATAGTTTTCATCTTTTCGCTTTCATTCTCAGTTATTAATTGAGGTTGCATAAAGTTATATTTAGGTTAGACGCTGTATGCCTTAGTCCGTATACTATAATATAATATCTCATAGATTTTATAATTTATACTTTGTATATGTGATGCAGTATTTTATTATTAATCATTTCATTAGAGTAATGTCTTATTTTTATATAAATATTAGATCGCTTTTTCATATATTATATATTAATCTATGACTTATAACACTAGACTGTATCACCTACCATGTTTTGGTAGATTGAAGATATTCT
>JABUQX010120956.1:32500-36038 GCA_015478945.1 Trachelipus rathkii | reverse complement strand
TATATATATATATATATATATATATATATATATATATATATATAGTTATATATATATATATAGTTTATATATATATATATATATATATATATATATATATATATATATATATATATATATATATATATATATATATATATATATATATATATATATATATAGATATATATATATATATATATATATATATATATATATATATGTATGCACTCCATTAACTTTGTAAAATTTTAATTTATGTTCGTACTTATGCTAAGATTTGCGCGAGTAAAATTTTTTAGTATAAGTCAAAGTGAAAATATATATAAACTTGTCCTTTTGAGATGCTCTTGTCAGATTCCTCAGTCAGATCAAATTATTAAGAATCAGAAGAGCAATCTCACTCAAGATACTCTCTCCAGAAATCCTCCCGGCAAAAGCGATAAACTTCAAGGAAAAGGCTGCGTCTTGAATTTCGATCACTCGCACTAAACGAAGAATCAGAGGCAATTGTGGAAAACGTGCTGGAAAAGGCTCTGACTATCAATTCGCCTACGAAGAGAGTATCTCAACAGAAGGGACTTTATTACTTTTATATTTTCATTGCATATTTTACTTCTGTTGAATAAAAACATCATTCTTGGATTATTAAATTACCATCCTCTTATATAGGGTGCTTGCTCACAAAAAGAACTCACCAACTTAGCAAAAACTTCCCTATATAATTGGTGAACCTGAGAAGAAATCACCCAGAACTTCAATGAACGCCTTTAAAAAACAAACAATGAAAAAGAAAAATCCAATAATATTAAAACCAATCAGAACACTCGGTGAAAATGACTCAAGCAAACGAACATTATCAATACTGGACTTCAATTTCATTTCTTTAATTTTGGATTATGGTCATCATCTTTCACAACTATCACAGTTCGAGGATTCATCGCTAGACATAGCAAACTTCCTTTTCGGTATGGATTTCTTCATCATTCAAGTTTGATTATGGGCAGAAACTCATTTTTGATTCACTGCGAACTCTTGATTCCTTTCTGAATTCTTCTGATTGTGACCTCTCCCTTTATGTATGAAGAAATTTTTTCAACAAAGGACCCATAAAGAAACTTCGCCTATACATATGTAACTTCCTTTACGGTATGGATTTCTTCATCATTTTAAGTTTTGATTATGGGCAGAACTCATTTTTGGATTCCACTCATGAACTTTGATTCCTTTTCGAATTCTAAATGTTTCTGTGGACCTCCCTTTTATGTATGAAGAATTTTTTCAAATAAAAGGGGACTCCAAACTTCAAGCAACTTCTGTTCTACATATGTCAAGTTAATGTTTCTCTAACTACAACTTTGAAACTACGTGCGCATTGGTCAAAATCATGGATACATTAAAAACGTCTTATATTGGACCTTTCCCTGGATTCAACGGTTCAATGATCAATGTGGCCTATTTACTTTGTGAATAATTCAATTGTTTCAGAACAATAATTATTATGTATTAACATTTTTATTTTTTCAAATATATTTAATATGTTTGATATATGTTTGTTTATATCTACCCATATAACTAAATATCATGTCTCTGTTTAAATGCCCCTTTTATTTTCTGTATATATAATATAGTATTTTTTTATGATTTACAAATATTTGTATATGTTTAGATCTTCGGATCTAATTTAATGATTTGAAGATTATATATTTGAGTATTATTTTTTGCCTTCTTAATGTTTATGTTCACTTGTCTTTGTATACTGATATGTTTCAGCATTTAAAGTAACTATGTATTTTAGTTATTATTTTTAGCACAAGAGGGCGCATGCGTTTCACTCCGTGTTTAGCGCGTGAAGTAATGTAGCACTCCATTAATTTTGTAAAAATTTATATTTATGTTTGTACTTATGCTAAGATTTGCGCGAGTATAAATTTTAGCATAAGTCAAAGTGAAAATATATATAACCCTTGTCCTTTTGAGATGCTCTTCAGTCAGATTTCAGTCAGATCAAATTATTAAGGAATCAAAAGAAAATCTCACCAAGATACTCTCTCCCAGAAATCTTCCGGCAAGAGTGATAAACTTCAAGGAAAGTACAGACTCTGAATCCCTGATCACAATTTTCTGCATCTAAACAGAGTCAGAGTACAATTGTAAAACGTGCTGGAAAAGATGTGACTACTAATTATACTGCATGAAGAGAGAGTATCTCAGTAGACGGGACTTAGTAAATTTGTATTATATCTTAATGTTAAATAGGTCTATATATATAAACATATATATATATATATATATATATATGAGAAAGAGAGAGTATATATATATATATATATATATATATATATATATATATATATATATATATATATATATATATATATATATATATAAATATATATATATATATAGTTATATATATATATTTAATGAAAAGGAAGACAAATGCATATTTGAACATTTATTTTATGACGACGTTTCGACACAACAAGTGTCATCATCAGGCCTAGACTCTAGAAATCTTATAATTTATAAGTGAAAATTACAAATTACAAATTAAAAAATAAATTATGATCAACAAAGAATGAAAAATACAAATAAAAATAAAATAAAAATAAATAGTATAATAATATCCTAATAATATAAATAATAATAATACAGTGATAATATTGATAATACCAATCATAATATAAAAACAAAGACCATAATAATAATAATAATAATAATACATAATTAATAATAATAATAATAATAATAATAATAATAATAATAATAATAATAATAATAATAATAATAATAATGACATTAAAAAACGATAAAGAGTAGATAGAGCCAAAATTACCTTGAGACGTTGCAGAGGAGCAGTACTGTAACAAATGTTAAAAAATTTTAGACTGAAGTTACAATTGAGGGACGGAATTAAAATTAGCTGGTAGATAAAGTAAGTTTTAGAACGATGGATGCACGTGAATATTCTAGAATTTCTGAAGAAATTGATAATTACTCTTCAGCAGAACATTATACAGTAACAATTATGGTTGTTTCATTACGCCATTTATAAGGGTTTATATTATTGGCTGTATACTGATTCAAGAAATCAGAAGTGACTGTGTGTCAGGCAGAGGAAATGCTAACTTCAAATTGTTCGAACTTGGGATGAAACAAAGCCTAGAATGAGTTCTAATTGAGAAGATCTTTTGTAGACAGAGGTCATAAGGTTCTGTGGCTAATTCCCATGTGGGCACATGCTCGGGAACGGTGGTGGATCCTATATAGGAGCCTCGCTGACAGCGAGGACAGGTATACTTATAGACTACTCCGGACTACAGAGGTATAAAGCCAACAAAGTTCCCATGTGGGCACATGCTCGGGAACGGAGAAGTCTGGTTGGATCCTATATAGGAGCCTCGCTCACAGCGAGGACAGGTATACTTATAGACTCAGTTCCTTTTTGAGTGCGACAGAGGTATGGCCAACAAAAGGAAATGAGAAGTATAAGTCTTTTTTTTAAGACAGTGTGGGTTGGTAGTTTGGGTTGATAAATATTTTGGAGAAACCTTCT
>JABUQX010120956.1:22500-27500 GCA_015478945.1 Trachelipus rathkii | reverse complement strand
TTTTTTTATTTGTTCAAGAAAAATACAAAGAACTTTTATTTTTTGCGATAACTAAAGAAACTTGGATATTATTCTACAGCGAGAGTTGTAATTGCACTCTAATTAAAGGATGCAACAAAGAGATCTAATATTAAAGAAGTTTTAAAAGTGGTGACCCATCTTTTTAATGTAAAAAAAAAAGGTTTTATTTGATATATTTCTTTGAGAAAGAAGTCAAATGTACCGGAAATGCAAATGCAGAGTTTTGGTTCATCTCAATTACTATTGCCAGGAGACTTTCGATCTCTTTCAATCGACTATAACTAGTTAATGAAAAAATAAATATTCACCAAAACACGATAATTTATTTAATTTCCGATGCATACGACTTTTGCTTCATCATCAGCGATATGATAAATGAGCATTATTACAAATGAAGCACATATGAACGGATTAAATTCACTTAGGCATAGATATGATCAGATATAGTTAAGAAAATGATGCTTTTAAACAAGAAATGTAAATCCTCATTCAAAATTTATCGTTGATGAAAATGTAGGAAAAAAATTAAGCTTTGAAATATTGTCTCACTATCGCTAATCTCTAGATTTGAACCAATAAAATTGTTAATTTCTTTTCAGAAAACAAATTGTCAATTTCTTTTCCAAATTCAATTTGTCAATTTCAATTTCAGAACTCAAATTGCCAATTTGTTTTCAGAACTCAATTTGTCAATTTGTTTTCAGAAAACACCCTTACAGGAAACAGATTGTCAATTTCATTTCAGAAGTCGAATTGTCAATTTCTTTTGAAAACAGATTGCCAACTTCTTTTCAAAATTCAAATTGTCATTTTCTTTGCAGAAAATAAATTGTCAATTGTTTATCAGGAATCGAATTTTCAATTTCTTTTTTTTAAAAACAAATTATTTAATTTCTTTACAGAAAATAAATTGTCAATTTCTTTTAAGAACTCGAATTATCAATTTCTTTACAGAAAACAAATTGTCAATTTCATTTCAGAAGTGAAATTGTCAATTTCTTTTCAGAAAACAATGTTTCTTTGCGGAAAGCAAATTGTCAATTTCATTTCAATCAAGTCAAATTCTTTTCATCAGAAAACGCCAAGTCATCTGTCACCAGGCCAGAACTGAACACACCTTTTCAAAAGTTATTTCTTGAGAGTAGGAAATTCTGCTCTAATGCCGTTCAACCAAATATGAAATTTTGGTACTTTTCATTTACGTTAAAACTAGAGTAAAGAATAAATTTATAATAAACATTATATCATTTTATGCATAATAATGAATAAGACATTTTATAATAAATAAATTACCTCCTTCACTAAGGAAAGTACTTGAATTTTTGGTCCTACAATAGGTACCACTGGCTGCCCACACCTATCACTGATACCCGGAACTTATTCCATCACTAACAAAGCTCATTACTAATGTACTCATTTACGACTGAGTGAACCAAAGTCAAGAGTAATGATAGAATATCTTATGAGAATAATTAAAGGCAGCATTTTGGATTTTTTTTGCTGTGTTATGCATCACTACATATCTGTTTGATTAAACCGGGTGATGCTAATTGTTGACTAATCGGCATGACCGATTAATAGGTGAAAATTCAAAATAATATACTATGCCGATACGTTATTTAGTTTGTTTGGTGGCCACCGAACCTCTATCCCTTGAATTTTGGAGTAGGGTTTTTGGTCAGGGGAAATTATGTTACTTGTATTTGCTAACCAAGTGGATTATAATGCAAAGAATATCTAGGCTTGATAGCAAACCCTGCTTCACATCAACGCATTTGTAAATTCTAGCCACCGTGGGCGTGGTTTCGCATCCAAATGAATGGACCTTCTTATACTAGGAGCATTGAGAGAGAGAGAGAGAGAGAGAGAGAGAGAGAGAGAGAGAGAGAGAGAGAGAGAGAGAGAGAGAGAGAGAGAGAGAGAGAGAGAGAGAGAGAATTTTGTATGTTATAATAGATTGTTCTGCTGTATGTGTTGGCTATGTTTTTAGTGATGTGTGGGTATTGAGATTAGCGTAATTTACTTTGCCGTAAACATAATTAAAAATTACAGAAAATCCTACTTCGACGGCAATTTTTTGTGTCCGTTCAGGTAGCCGGACCGAGATTCGAACTCTCGCTCTCGCGAGAGGAAAATTACGATCTTTAAACGAGAAAAGAACCGCTTTAGTCCACTATATATATATATATATATATATATATATATATATATATACTCTAATCCCATCATTAAATGAGAATATTAAAACATGTTATGGTCTATTAATAGACCTTTTTTTATGTTGGCAAAGTGCGGTCGGTCAATTTTTGCCAATTATTATTTATTGAATATTTATGTATTCATTTTATCTTATTATCTTTAGTCGTCTTTCATTTTAAATATATATATATATATATATATATATATATATATATATATATATATATATATATATATATATATATATATATATATATATATATATATATATATATATATATATATATATATATATAAACATTTATAGTCCAAATTATTTAGTATGTGACCTGACCTGACCTGACTTGACCTGACCTTGACACATACATAATCTTTTAGCTTTCTTCCTATCCCCTAATTATTCGAATTATTTATCCATTTTTATTATATATAAAAAGTTCATCACGGGCATAGCCCTATTTAGGAGGGAAATCAGGTAATTTCTACCTAGGATCCGACTGGGAATCGAACCCAGGCCTTGCATGCGACTCTGTGGCTCTACCGATTGAACCACGGTAACGGCAATCCGTATCCTTACCCTTCCTCCACCAGAGAGAGAGAGAGAGAGAGAGAGAGAGAGAGAGAGAGAGAGAGAGAGAGAGAGAGAGAGAGAGAGAGAGAGAGAGAGAGAGAGAGAGAGAGAACAACTAACTAGGACAAAGAGAGAAAGAGAGAGAGAGAGAGAGAGACAAAGAGAGAGAGAGAGAGAGAGAGAGAGAGAGAGAGAGAGAGAGAGAGAGAGAGAGAGAGAGAGAGAGAGAGAGAGAGAGTATCTATCTACATATCTATTTTTTATTTTTATTTTTAAATCCCAGAGAGGTAGATGAACGCCGCTCTCATCCTTCCCTATGGGAGGGCCACCCGACGTTATCTGTTAAAACAGGGTGTGAGCTGCATCACTCATTCATAATTCTGTGCACACGACCTAGCATCACGTTTGGTAATTTCTCCCTGATCCCTCTAGAACACCTTTAAAAGGAGGTTCCCAGCAGTTTTGCTAGGTCCCCTGGGTACAAACTTCATGGGCTCGACACCCATGAGGAAGGACTCCCTTAATTTAAAATATTATGGAAATTGTTTTAAATATACCTCGGGCCCTATAAGATCAAATCGGTACTGACCTTGAATTGATTAATGGACTTACTCTTTTGGATTGTACTTCGAATATTAACGCCACAAGTACCTCCACTTCACCTGGAAGGCTTCTGGCTATCCCCAGCAGTTCCTCGCCTGGCACGCTCTTGACATCCCAGGTACCCAAACGGTTGGGGCAATCCAGAAATGGTGGCCCTCCATCCTAGTTGTTCTCATTTATTTACTGCACATGCTTCTACCCCTGGAACTGCCAGCGGAGAAATCATTCCCGAAGTATTACTTATTTCTATCCCCACGCCATAGGACTATCATTCTTAGCGATGCCCTTGAAAAAGCTTTAGTAGTTGAAACCCCCACCCACTGTCACTCCGTCACGTTAATGAGAATCGGGTCCCTTCTCGCTCAAACTACTACTTGAAATCAAAGTTCCCTCTTGTTATCCTTAACGTTTCTTGGAGTTATCTTTATTATTGCCACTCCTGACGAAATAAGAATATCATCCAAAGGCAGAATTTACGCTCTCGTGTAGAAAAACGAAGATATCGATTTCATTCTAAGCCATCTCCAAGAGAAGAAATTTCCTGTTGCAAATGTATACAGGTTTCCCCCCTTGTCGAGACTCGCCTGCACTCCAATTCCTTGCTTGCTGCTGACCTTTAACATCCCTTTTTCACGTATAAATATGAAAATAGGGTTTACAAGCTACAGTGTTCGTCGTTCATTCCCAGACCCAGCGGAACTCAAATAGTTCGAAAGCAGCCTGAAATCTAATCTCCCTCACAAGATGCCATCAGTAACTAGTTTTCAGCTAACCAGCAATGAAACTAAGTTTGCTCACCTAACACAAAGTTCGGAAAGAGTTTCCAACCGAGAAAACTCTATCCTTTACTGTCTGATAACTTGCAAACCCACTGCACACATCTGCCTTCTGCACCCTATAATCTGTCTCCCACTATTGTCCCTCTTACTTGAAACTGATGTCCCTGAGCAGAAACAAAAGATTAGACACCAAGCCAATGGTTATTCCCTAGAATATAAAGCATCTGAATTAAGAAAGCAGGACACATCGAACCCCGTTGTTAAAAAAGGCAACTCAGAAGAGACCTTGCTGCAGATCTATTTCCGAGGCAAAAGCACTGACATCAATATATTGTGCCCAATCAGCCACAGCTTTCAAACGACCCGCCAACCAATCCCCTAATAATATGATGCATTATACCCCGAATCCTCTCCCAACTCTTCCATCAAGTTTCTTATCACGTCACTCCCCAACAAATTCTATATCCTACCTGATCACATGGATTTTAATTCCCAAATGGAGTTTGATGTGACGATCCCCCTTCTTCTACCACTTATAGCACTTCTGAGAGAGGTGAATGGAATACTGCTCAACGTAAACACGCAAACGCTCCAAGAGCTCTGCTGTAACCGACGTCTTGAAAGGGGATCTAGAGGTCTCTCATCCTAACTCTGATTTTCCGGCCTTCCAAAGTCACCCACTTGATAGCTCATTAGCAAAGCCTCCAGCGTTTGACTTTTGTGTTTCACAGAGTCCCTGGGAACAATCACTGAGTTACCCTTCAACTCCCCTATCAGAGACTGATTTTCATGTTAACCTAATGGTGGATCCCAACATAACAACTCCA
>JABUQX010120956.1:0-15000 GCA_015478945.1 Trachelipus rathkii | reverse complement strand
ATTAGAATTTTTGACGTTGTGATACGTCAAACCTTAGGTTTTTAAGGTAGGTCGATGACCGAATTAAGGTGCTGGAGGACCGTTTTTCGGAGTTTTAAAAAAAAAATCACCCAAAAGGGCGGCAGCCCCCCCTGAGGGCTTTTTGAGTTCCTAGAAATTTAAAATTGATCGATAGATCATTTTGATGATATTTCAATCGATTTTATCATGATCGATTACCCCTATATCGATCTTTAAATGCGGTCTTTTCTACGTGCTCTGGATTGGCATTAACATAAAAATGTAAATCGAAAAAATAATTACCATAATTAACATTCGATTAATCGCTGTAGTAAGTGACCACATTCCCGCGATGCCACCCTTTCAGATAGAAGGGAAATAGACGCATATCGCACTTCCAAACTTTCTAATGTTACGATTGTGTGTAATAAAACTGATCACCAGACAGAGTTTTTGAGTGACCGTAGGTTCACCCCCTAAAGGGGTGCTGCCCCCTTAGCGTCAAGGTCAAATTACGTTCTGAAAACCATGTTAGGCTTAAGTAATGGCTTAAAAATATTGGATGTGAAGTTATATGATAACCGATAATCTCTCGAGACGAGAATTTCGTCCCTCTGCGTACCCCCCGTAAAGGGGGAGCCGCTGCCCCCCTCATAAAAACTAAAATGATCATAGAAGACTGAACTTGGAGGATGAGGTAGAGGAGTCCCCGAGGAGTCGGAAGTCGGAGACGAGTTGGAGTTGGAGATTCGGCTTCGGAGTCCGCCCCCATCCCGGAGGGGGGTCCCTCCTGAAAAAAAGAAGAAAGAAATCATGGAATTTGAAAAAAAGAGAAGAGAGAAGGAAGAAGAAGAAAGGAAGAAGGAGAGGAAAGAAGAAGAGGAAAGGGGAAGGAAGAGAATGAGAAAGGATTCAGAATCGGTAGGTCACCGGTGCTGGGCCGAGATCAGGGTTTGAGTTAGTAAACATCGTTTAATAATACAAGATCATTACTGTTCACATAACTGCTTCTGTTCTAGCATGTACATATCGTCAATTGCATTACATCTTGCAGAGATAAAACCGTTTTTTCTAAATGTTGAAGACTAACCTTTTTATATTTTCAAATTCTCATTTTCTTTTTATAACGCTAACTAATATAATTTTTTTCCTAAGTTGAAACAAGCATATACTGTTTAATTAACTTTGTGTTTAACATTTTATATTTTATTTTTATTTTTTCTAACTTTATTTTTATTATAAAGTGTTTATTTTAGATTTAACTGTATGTTTATTTAAGTTAAGTTTTTATTGATTTATACTTGTGTTTATTTTAATTTTTAATTTTTAATTTTTTAATTTGCTAACTTTATTTTTATAAGTTTTATTTTTGCATTTATATTTTGTGTTTAATTTTTTATATAAGTTTTTATTAGACGTTTATACTTTGTGTTTATTTTTTTATTTTAAAATTTTACTTTTTAATAAGGTTTTCGGATATCTCAACCATATTAACGTTAATCGTACACTGACACAGTAACATTTAAACTAAAATTTATCACAACATAGGTTAACTATCATACTGATCAATGAATAATTGCTCTAGCGTAATAAGGTTTCCACATCAATAAAGCTAACATGAACTAAGAAAATATTGTACAAAATGACAAAACCTGACACACCTTAAGCTCAAATAAACTGTTAACATTA
Source organism: Trachelipus rathkii (assembly GCA_015478945.1). Lineage (NCBI taxonomy): Eukaryota > Metazoa > Arthropoda > Malacostraca > Isopoda > Trachelipodidae > Trachelipus > Trachelipus rathkii. The sequence continues at coordinate 13,311 of JABUQX010120956.1, read as the reverse complement.
AACAAAGTTCCATACTTAACAACAGTAAAGTAACCTAACATTTACATGCAACGTAACCTATTACACTTTTTCAAGCATGTCTCTAACATACCAATACTAATTTACATTAACACAGTAATATTAAACAAAAGATTTAACGTTCCTAACCTAGCCATTGTAATGAAACTAAGAATAAATACTGCAACACGACACACCACACACACACCACACACACCACACACCAAAAACATTACGCAATAGAGTAACACCTGGAAATGATTTTTTAGAGTTTATCTCTTGTTTAGGCTCCGCCCCCTTCAGAAAATTTTCAACGGCGAACATGGGGAAAATTGATTTTATGCAGCGGGTTAAAAATAAAAATAAACTTATTATTTACATTTTTGATTATTCAGAATATTTGTCATGCGAAAAAAACATTGTAAAACATTAATACATTTAGGACATAGGATAAATATTTATAAAAGATAATTAATTGGGAAATTAAATTAACCTTATAACCATTATGATGCAGTGCGACATGAATTTTTAATAAAGATTCGCTTATCGGTTGTGTGGACCATTTTAGTACCAGCAACAATACTAACACCTCCATATTTCCCAGGCTGAAAAGTTATATTAGACACACTGTAACATAACCCTCCTCTGTTACTTCCGTGTAAATTAGCATTTGGATTCTGTGACTCGTCTATTCGTGCAGCTTTTTTATGTGGTAGATCATCGTCTCGTACATCATCTTTATCAACATTATCAGATTGTATTTCATTCATTGCCTTCACTGTAACATCATGGTTTTTGATATCATTGTACAATGACTCATCCATGAACCATACTATTTTCAGAGCAACATCATACTTAACTTTAACAATTTTTCAAATTAATAGTTGATCCTTTGTATCTTTATTTTGTAAGACCTTGTTGGGACTTTAATACAATATATTTTTATATTCCATGCTGCCTTCTTATTCAACAGCCATAAGGACTTAGTCCAGTACACACAAAGAATCGGTTATGCCTTCAGAACCGTATTTCTGCGTTTTCATTCTGTTTAGTTCACCTTAAAAAGTTTCCTGTTTCAATAACTTCATCGTTTTTCTCCAGCGACAAAAAAAATAACAAAGAGTCGTGTATCGCGTACAATTGCCTTTGTTGCTTTGTTAAGGAGCTCGTTATAATTTTATACGGCATATGCAGTCGTACTGAAACGATGCGAGGAAAATATTTGTTAAACAGTGACGGTGCGTTTCGGCTAGTGCATTTTTAACAAAACTGTTACAACAAATTTTCCCACCATTGAACCATGCCTATGACTTCAGTTTCAAATTGATTGAGTAATTTTACAAATATTGTTTAATCACTAGTAAACAACTACATCGCCTCTCTGTAGGGTGTGTTATTGGGTGGCAAAATTTTTCCCAAAAGAGAATTTGAGACATAATTTGCAATGAACCCGCAATCCAGGTTTTCTTAATATTGTTTATATCTACATCGACACCTTCCTTTTTCTTACAAGATTGACAAAACTCTTTAAGTTTTTCCTCGAAATCAGGATCGTCTTCGTGAATATTATTTGGTGGGCCTGATGCCTCTGTTTTTATTTTTAAGAAGTGGTTCACATATCTTTCAAATAAAAACTCCTTCTCTTTAAACGACCAAACTTCAAATATTTTAATTATTTCGTACCCCATCTCTAGTGCTAACTGAAAATCAGGTTTTTTGAATCCACAAGGGAGTAAAATCATTGACTCTTAAACAAACCGCGTTTTCGCACAAAATTTTTCTACAATAAATTTTTAACATATTGGCTGAAAGTATGAAAAGTTTTATTTTGGGTTTCGTTTACGGGAGGAAGGATTGTATAAGTCTTGAGGAGGAGAGCTGTAACGAAAGCTACACCGAAGTATTTTACCATTGATACCATTCTTAAATGATTCAATGTCTGACTTTATCACCTATTAGTTTTTCAGGGGGCCAGAAGAGGGTATTTTCATTCGTTTCTTGACAATACAGGTTAAAAAAGCCGATGTATAGTTCTGAAATACATGATCTTTCTGTTCCTTTAGTTGGTGGTAGTAATGTACGAGTGGTTTCAGTGCGGCCTCCAAACATGAGTTGGTCTATTATGAGTCTGTTGTTGTAACAAAACATCATTGCTAAGGCGTTGAATATAGTCGCTAAGCCTTATTTTTCAATCGGGATGATCAGAGATCTTGAATGATTTGGGGTTCTTTGAACCTTCCATTCACATTCCCACACACGTACTACATTTAAACCCTGCTTCTTTATACCTATCTTCTTGTTTCATGCGTGAGATTCTTAGCGGTCAAACAGCCGGATACGTTAGTGCAACATCCCTTCTTCCTTTATTGCCAATCTTATGTCCATTGCCATGCACAACCATGGTATAGGAAAGCAGTTTTTCACTCCTTTTACATAACCAAACCCATCAGGGTAAAGCCACTTGTTCTTAATTTTGAACCCTTTCTCTCCACCGTTACGAGCATGCCTTATGTCTATATTGTTCAATTTTTCTTGATACAAGAGCCAGCGAATTGCTTCGTAGGTGAAAGGTTTAGGGTTCTCTCGACCTAGAATAGTAATTTTTTCATCAGGCATAAAAACATTTTTATAAAGTGTAAAGCATAAAGATGCAATTGTTGTGTTGTTATCTAGACAAATCTATATCAAATTCTTTAATGAAGCTACCCCTAAACTTCACAAAATATTATCGTAGTATATTAACATCTTGTACACAATACTTTTCACATTTTCAAAAATATTTTCTTTATCTATAAACTTATTATAGTACTCTTCAAATTCTAGCTTTTCATCTGTTGACATTTTATCTACTTCGAAGAATTTCTTATCAGGAATAGGTCCTTTATAATTCAACGTATCTTCATTTAAAAATGTATAGGGAAAGAAACCTTTGGAATTGTCTTTTTCACTAACACCCATGCATTTAGGCAAGCTTTTCAATGCACATGGTGTGAAAAGCAACGTATCCCTGAAGTGTATATTTCCATTCGATCCCATTGAAATTATTTTATTGCCTCTTTTTATAGGACTTCTGCTGATAGAATCTGAACTTGGGTGTGTCAGTAATGATGCATATACGAACTGATGATCAAATTTTCCGCCATTATGTGCAGCAACAATTACTTTTGACTTAGGATTTTTCTCTGAAAACTCCATCAGAAAGTCTATAAATTGATTTACAGGTGTTTTTTCGGTCTCTAATTTAAATATTCTTGTTCTTGGACCACAATGTGAACATACTTGTACACCTTCCTTATCTGTACACATTTCGCATATCATCTGGCATACCAGTAAATAAGGACGCAATTCTATTATTCTTCTTCCTTTATCGTCATATCCTTTATCTTCCTGGTATGTCTCGATATCATAGTAACATGTATAAACCACCGGTTTAGTATCTTTCTTCTTTTTAATTTTCTTTTTCATGTAGCATATATGATATTCGTCTTCTTTAGGCACGTATTTTTCTTTACATATAGTACAAAAGGCTTTTGTGCAATCGTGTTTGAAATTACCGTGGCGATCAGCCTTTATTTGCACAAGGCAGAGTGTACAAATCTTAATTTTCTTACACGTATTATTATCTTGATGTTTTTTAAAACAAAATGCATTATAAAATTCACGATTACATTCACGACATTCATGGAATATACCATCGTGATCAAATGAGCCTTGACACTTATCGTATAGACATTGTCTACATCCATAATGTTCACAGTCTAATTTATGTGCTATATTATTACTGTTGAAAGTGTAGCAATAGGTGCAAAAGATACCATTCATATACGCCTTAGGCTTTTTGGTATTCTCAAAACATAACTTTAACTTATCTTCTTTTATAGCATAGTAATGATTTACTCCATCATGACCTATAATGTATAAAGGGTCATTTCTGTTCTCGTTAGATGGATTATAAAGTATTTTTACTCCATTACCTTCAGGACCGAATACGACTATACGGCATTTTTCGACATTCTCGATTTTTTCAAAGTCAGTTACTATGAAAGAATCTGTATTCCATACCACAAAAAAATTTTTTTAGCTAAGGCTTCTTGCCTCATTCTCAATTGCATACTGAATGAATATTTTTGTCTCTTACAACATTGCACGACTATTCCTAAACCAAAAACGATGGCTTTGAAAGCCGCCAACCTAAAACAAGGCCTTCTCTAGGTGAACTTTACTAATGTAACGATGTTTGAAACTAAGATTTTGTGGCTCGAATGCATCGGTTTCACAGTCATCGCCTTTGCCTTTAGCTATCATGAACACGGTCGCTACTACTTTGAATTTGGTAAAAGATGCCTTATCACCGGACTGGAATGATCCTTCCAAGCGTCTCATCATCTCTTTCACCCCAATATTGTCCAGTATATCCCTGTAGCTGATATTTACATAATATTTCCGGTCAGGTGACTGATCATCGCCAAAAGTGAAGTTAATTCCAACCCTCATGCGTGCCCCATCGTAGTCCAAGTCTTGTAATATAATATCAATGACTTCACTTACAACCATTTCAAACGAGGCTTCAAGATCTCTTGGTCCATGGAAAAAAATTTCGTCAATAACCTTAACTTCATATGTGTGACGTTCCATTGACTTTTTAAGTTTCTCTACAGAGATGTGCGTTATGTCTGTTATAGTGGTCTTTCTCTTCTTATTACCAGCATTCATCATCGAAGGGCTAGCCTGGAATAAATAATCATTATTATTATTTATGATGCATTAGGCAATTAAAATCAAGTTTTCAAACAAATTAGGGCACTATACCAATAATATATTAGTTTCAACTAGTATTTCTCATAACATATATTAAATATATTTATCCACACAACAACAACAACATACCATTTTTAAAGGGTGCGATGATAACGTCACGTAGGATGCTTTTTACTCAAATGTATGGTTGTATATTCAACACGTTTCTGGAAAAGAATAATTTTTTAGACATGGGCATATATCATTTTCCCTTTATTCTTTAATTAATGATGTATTTAATTACTTTACGGGCTTTGGGCCTCAGCCCGAAGGGCTGAGGCCTTACCCCTCCTTTGGAGGGGTAAAGCCCGCTTACACCCCTTCGGGGTGATCCCCCCTCGCAGGATTCACACCCTTTCAAGGGGCGCATCCCCCCTGGGTTTTCTCTCGGAAGGTAATGTGTTGCTTTAGATACTCTTGGTTAATGAAAACTGTTTATTCGTAAGTTAAGTACGTTATGTTAAATATTACTTTGACAATGTGGAAATAACACTGATTTGTTAGAGAAATGATGAGTTTTTGTAAGATATTACTGTGTTAACTGACGATGATGTGTTAGAAACGTGAACCTAGGTTAAGTTTTTGTTGAATAATGTTAGGTTTGCCCTAGACTTTTGCTAATGTCTACGTTTATTCACATATTATATATGTTTAATAATACAAGATCATTACTGTTCACATAACTGCTTCTGTTCTAGCATGTACATATCGTCAATTGCATTACATCTTGCAGAGATAAACCGTTTTTCTAAATGTTGAAGACTAACATTTCTATTTTCAAATCTCATTTTCTTTTTATAAACGCTAACTAATATATTTTTTTCTAAGTTGAAACATACATATATTGTTTACATTTAAACTTTGTGTTTAATTTTATTATTTTAATTTTTATTTTTTCTAACTTTATTTTTATATAAGTTTTTATTTTAGATTTATACTTTATGTTTAATTTAAGTTAAGTTTTTATTTTGCATTTATACTTTGTGTTTATTTTAATTTTTAATTTTTTAATTTTTTAATTTTCTAACTTTATTTTTATAAGTTTTATTTTGCATTTATACTTTGTGTTTAATTTTTTATATAAGTTTTATTAGACGTTTATACTTTGTGTTTATTTTTTTTTTAATTTTTAACTTTTTAATTTTTGAAGCATACATCTACCATATTAACGTTAATCGTACACTGACACAGTAACATTTAACTAAAATTTATCACAACATAGGTTAACTATCATACTGATCAATGAATATACTCTAACGTAATAAGGTTTCCACATATGGCGAAACATGAACTAAGAAAATAATGTACAACGACAAACCTGACACACCTTAAGCTAAATAAACTGTTAACATTAACAAAGTTCCATACTTGGTAACAGTAAGTAACTAACATTACATGCAAAACGTAACATATTCACACTTTTTCAAGCATGTCTCTAACATATCCATGCTGATTTTACATTAACACAGTAATATTAAACAAAAGATTTAACGTATCCTGACCTAACTATTGTAATGAACTAAGAATAAATGACACACACACACACACACACACACACACACACACACACACACACACACACACACATACAAAACATTACGCAATAGTAAAACCTGAAATATTTTTAGGCTTATCTCTTTTTAGGCTCCGCCCCCTTTCAGAAAAATCAACGCGAAACATGAAAATGATTTTATGCTATAACCATTTGCATAAAGTGATGCAATACTTATTATATTTATTAAACAAACTGGTAAATCTGGCAACTGCGTATCATACAGAGGTGATTTGGCAACACTGTATAGACTTGGGAGCTGAGTTATATATAAATCAGTGAGCTACTCGATGGGGTATTCATAATCAAGAGCTCTTACGATCAACACTTTAAGACACATTTCGTTAGATCCTGTTGTATCATTATCCGAGTTTTTATATCTACACATGAGGATTTTTCAAATCAATACTTATTCAGCTAGGTAAGATTTTTTTTCTTTAATATATATATTTTCTCATTTAAAAATAACATTGTAATACATCTAATCAATAATTAATGACACGTAAAGTAATTAAATACATCATTAATTAAAGAATAAAGGGAAAATGATATATGCACATGTCTAAAAAATTATTCTTTTCCAGAAACGTGTTGAATATACCATCCATTTGAGTAAAAAGCATCCTACGTGACGCTATCATCGCACCCTTTAAAAATGGTATGTTGTTATTGTTGTCTGGATAAATATATTTAATATTATTTATGGTGCCAATACTAGTTGAAACTAATATATTATTGGTATAGTGCCCTAATTTGTTTGAAAACTTGATTTTAATTGCCTAATGCATCATAAATAATAATAATGATTATTTATTCCAGGCTAGCCCTTCGATGATGAATGCTGGTAATAAGAAGAGAAAGACCACTATAACAGACATAACGCACATCTCTGTAGAGAAACTTAAAAAGTCAATGGAACGTCACACATATGAAGTTAAGGTTATTGACGAAAACTTTTTCCATGGACCAAGAGATCTTGAAGCCTCGTTTGAAATGGTTGTAAGCGAAGTCATTGATATTATATTACAAGACTTGGACTACGATGGGGCACGCATGAGGGTGGGAATTAATTTCACTTTTGGCGATGATCAGTCACCTGACCGGAAATATTATGTAAATATCAGCTACAGGGATATACTGGACAATATTGGGGTGAAAGAGATGATGAGACGCTTGGAAGGATCATTCCAGTCCGGTGATAAGGCATCTTTTACCAAATTCAAAGTAGTAGCGACCGTGTTCATGATAGCTAAAGGCAAAGGCGATGACTGTGAAACCGATGCATTCGAGCCACAAAATCTTAGTTTCAAACATCGTTACATTAGTAAAGTTCACCTAGAGAAAGGCGCTGTAGGTTGCGCTTTCAAAGCCATCGTTTTGTTTAGGAAAATAGCTCGTGAATGTGTAGAGACCAAAAATATTCATTCATATGCAATTGAGAATGAGGCAGAAGCATTAGCTAAAAAATGTGGTATGGAATATACAGATTCTTTCATAGTAACTGACTTTGAAAAAATCGAGAATGTCGAAAAATGCCGTATAGTCGTATTCGGTCCTGAAGGTAATGGAGTAAAAATACTTTATAATCCATCTAACGAGAACAGAAATGACCCTTTATACATTATAGGTCATGATGGAGTAAATCATTACTATGCTATAAAAGAAGATAAGTTAAAGTTATGTTTTGAGAATACCAAAAAGCCTAAGGCGTATATGAATGGTATCTTTTGCACCTATTGCTACACTTTCAACAGTAATAATATAGCACATAAATTAGACTGTGAACATTATGGATGTAGACAATGTCTATACGATAAGTGTCAAGGCTCATTTGGCCACGATGGTATATTCCATGAATGTCGTGAATGTAATCGTGAATTTTATAATGCATTTTGTTTTAAAAAACATCAGGATAATAATACGTGCAAGAAAATTAAGATTTGTACACTCTGCCTTGAGCAAATAGAGGCTGATCGTAAAGGTAGTTTCAAACACGATTGCACAAAAGCCTTTTGTACTATATGTAAAGAAAAATACGTGCCTAAAGAAGACGAATACACTGGGCTGCGTTTGAAAAAAAAATTTGTGATGTCTGAAGTTTTTGAACAATTTCTATACCTATTTTTCCCGCTGATCACGAAAATTATCTGAGTTTTGCTCTATCACGTCACGTTTTATTTCTATGGCAAAAAATTGTTTTACACATATAATGTTATTTTTCTTTAAGCAGTTTTCCATGCTTCATGAATATGCAACTTGTTGCAATGTGTTGCAATTAGTAACTACCAGAAAAGAAGACAAAAATTGAATGGAAAACAAGAAAACATATAAATTGAACCTTTACTATATAAACAAGTCACATAAAGAATGAAATTATTGTAAAAAATATACTGGTAATTATAAGATTTTTCTTATCTGCATAAAGTGCTTGGTACTTGTACCTTGACTGTTAATGATTATACCTAATTGCTATATTTTTAAGTCTTTCCACTATTTGTTTATATGTAATCTATGCTACACATTACATCTCCAAATTAATATTAAGAAAAGATGACCTAATTGCTTTTCGTTTGTGAGTCTTTACAGGCTCATCTCTTTTCAGGCACCAACAGTAGTCTGCCATCATATTTATATCCCAGCGACCTTGGTACCTTTCCTCCATAGTCCGAACATCTTGATGGAACCTCTCCCCTTGTTCCTCACTAAAATCACCACAATTTGCCGGAAAATATTCCAAATGAGAGGCCAGAAAATGAATTTGAATGGACATACGAACACCCATCTTCTTAAAGCTTTCCAGCAGATTTTTAACCATGTCTTTATACTGGGGATTACGATGGTTTCCAAGGAAATCAGTAGCAATTAATTTGAAATTAATCCACGCTTCCTTTTCTATTTGGTTCATGGTGACCTCAAACTCATCATCTTTCATTAAACTTCTAATTTGAGGACCATCAAAAATACCTGAAAGCAATTTAGCATCACTGATGTGTGGAAACTTCTTTTTAATATAAAGGAAAGCATCATTTTCTTTATTCATTGCCTTTACATAGTTTTTCATTAAACCTAATTTTATATGTAGTGGTGGAAGTAAAATGTTATTGCGATCAAGAAGTGGCTGGGCGATGACATTTTGAAATCCAGGTCTGAAAGAAATTCGAGGCTGCCAGTGATTCTGTTTAAAATGCTTGTCATCCGCCCGACTATCCCATAAACAAAGGAAGCACGGATACTTGGTGTAACCTCCTTGCATTCCTAATATCAAGGTTATAACCTGTAAATATAAAACATTTTTAGATGAGCTGTTTTCCTTTTTTTTTTTTTTTTTTTTTTTTTTTTTTGCCCTAATGTATTTGCACGTATTTATTTAAAATTAATTTCAAATTTATATATAGCAATTTGTTTATTAAATTAAATATGGTATGCTACATTACCTTGAGATCACAACAAAGTTTCCACTGATGGTCATTATATTTGAGGACATCCAGAAGTGTTTTTAAATTTTCATAATTTTCAGTTAGTTGGATAGAATATCCTACTGGAACTGAGCCAAGACTATTACCATTATGCAACAGCACGGCTTTGAGACTTCTACTTGATGAATCAATAAATAGTCTCCATTCAGATGGTTTATACATAACTCCTAAAGCTTCGATCAAACCTTTAATATCCGAACAATATATTAAAGATGTAGTATCGTGACGAGAAAAGAATTGCCGAAATTCCTGGTCCCTATTCCTGTACCAGTAGAATGTTGTCTCTAATGCAAGTAAATTGCTCTCCCTAAGACGAGAGCCAAGAAGCTGTGACGATTCTTTTGATAAACCTAAATCTCTGGTAAGGTCATTGAGTTGTGATTGTGTTAACGGTTGTGGGTCATTTTGACTACATGATGGTTGAATGTATGTTTCAGAGGTGTCAGCAGTACTTATCTCATCATCACTAACGCTATCCAATTTCAAGCTCTGAGGTGGGTCTGGGACAGGAATATCTGGTCCATGGGGAACTGGTTTAATAGCAGATGTCACATCTGGATACTTAACGCAATGCTTGTTCTTTTTGTTTACTCCTAAAACAAAAAGACATTTATGTAATTATGGAGAGGTATGAATGCTCATCATAGACATGTGTAACTTCAAATTTTTACATATATTCTATCATTTAACTTACCTTGTATGTTTGTCAAACAAAAGTAGCAATCTGTCACATGATCCTTTCCCTCTCTCCACATCATAGGTATACCAAAAGGTAATGCCTTTACCTTTCCTGTGCTCCATCTTCTTAGGTATTCAACACAGGTTCGACAACATATATGAGGAGCAAATACCTTGTCTTGATCTCCCAATTTTAACCCAAAATAAGCATGATAGGAGGCCTTTACAAATGAGGTAATGTTTGAACTTTGCCCTGCCAATACAACTTTTCCACATATAAAGCAAAAATTATTTGGGTGGTTTTTGCATTTTCTATTCATTGCAATAAATCCTTTAATTTAATGAGAATGAAATTATTTTAGAACGTAAGACAATGACCTGAAAAAATATAAAAGATATGTAATAAAATATTTAAGCAAAGCCAAGGTAGAAATTGACTAACTATTTCATACTAACATATTAACTAAACACGTAAATGTGCTTAAAAATTAAATATTTTCTTTCTACATTCAAGCACTAATTGCAGTTGTTAAAATAGAAATAATTTGAATAAATATGGATCTTTATTTGAAATATATTAATTAGTAAAGGAAATTTAGCTACAAAATAGTAAAAAGAATACTGACAGTAAAATAATGTGCTTTACAAACTAAAAAGGAAAATAAAGAATTTTTATAGTGAAGCAACAAAATTTTGAAAAATTCAAAAAAAAGCAAAATATGATGTAGAAAAAAAACTAGACGTGATGTGCAAAAACCAATTACATATTTGAAATCAGCGTGAGAAATGCATATAGAATCACTTTAAAATTCTTATTCATCAAAAATGACGCAGACCAGTGATATCATATATGCTACATGAAAAAGAAAATTAAAAAGAAGAAAGATACTGATCCGGTGGTTTATACATGTTACTATGATATCGAGACATACCAGGAAGATAAAGGATATGACGATAAAGGAAGAAGAATAATAGAATTGCATCCTTATTTACTGGTATGCCAGATGATATGCGAAATGTGTACAGATAAGGAAGGTGTACAAGTATGTTCACATTGTGGTCCAAGAACAAGAATATTTAAATTAGAGACCGAAAAAACACCTGTAAATCAATTTATAGACTTTCTGATGGAGTTTTCAGAGGAAAATCCTAAGTCAAAAGTAATTGTTGCTGCACATAATGGCGGAAAATTTGATCATCAGTTCGTATATGCATCATTACTGACCCACCCAAGTTCAGATTCTATCAGCAGAAGTCCTTTAAAAAGAGGCAATAAAATAATTTCAATGGGATCGAATGGAAATATACACTTCAGGGATACATTGCTTTTCACACCATGTGCATTGAAAAGCTTGCCTAAATGCATGGGTGTTAGTGAAAAAGACAATTCCAAAGGTTTCTTTCCCTATACATTTTTAAATGAAGATACGTTGAATTATAAAGGACCTATTCCTGATAAGAAATTCTTCGAAGTAGATAAAATGTCAACAGATGAAAAGCTAGAATTTGAAGAGTACTATAATAAGTTTATAGGTAAAGAATACAATATTTATGAAGAATGTGAAACGTATTGTACCCAAGATGTTAATATACTAAGAAAATGTTTTGAGAAGTTTAGAGGTAGCTTCATTAAAGAATTTGATATAGATTGTCTAGATAACAACACAACAATTGCATCTTTATGCTTTACACTTTATAAAAATGTGTTTATGCCTGATGAAAAAATTACTATTCTAGGTCGAGAGAACCCTAAACCTTTCACCTACGAAGCAATTCGCTGGCTCTTGTATCAAGAAAAATTGAACAATATAGACATAAGGCATGCTCGTAACGGTGGAGAGAAAGGGTTTAAAATTAAGAACAAGTGGCTTTACCCTGATGGGTTTGGTTATGTAAAAGGAGTGAAAACTGCGTTCCTATACCATGGTTGTGCATGGCATGGACATAAAGATTGCAATAAAGGAAAAGGGATGTTGCATAACGTATCGGCTGTTGACCGCTACAATCTCACCATGAAACAAGAAGATAGGTATAAAGAAGCAGGGTTTAATGTAGTACGTGTGTGGGAATGTGAATGGAAGGTTCAAAAGACCCAAATCATTCAAGATCCTGATCATACCGATGAAAACATAAGCATTAGCGACTATATTCAACGTCTTAGCAATGATGTTGTTAACAACAGACTCATAATAGACAATTCATTGTTTGGAGGCCGCACTGAACCATTCGTACATTACTACCCACCAACTAAAGGACAGAAGATCATGTATTTAGACTATACATCGCTTTACCCTTATGTTCAGAAACGAATGAAATACCCTTGTGGCCCCCCTGAAAAACTAATAGGTGATAAAGTACCAGACATTGAATCATTTAAGAATGGTATCAATGATAAATATTTCGGTGTAGCTTACGTTAAGATTCTTCCTCCTCAAGACTTATACATCCCAGTCCTCGCTAAACGAACCAAAAATAAATTAATATTTCCACTCTGTGTAAAATGTGTTGAAGAAAATTGTGCGAAATGCAATCATGACAAGAATGAACGTGCTATTGAAGGTGTATACACAACACCTGAAATTCAGTTAGCATTAGAGATGGGTTACGAAATAATTAAAATTTAGTTTGGTCGTTTAAAGAGAAGGAGTTTTTATTTGAAGGATATGTGAACCATTTCTTAAAAATAAAAACAGAGGCATCAGGCCCACCAAATAATATTCACGAAGACGATCCTGATTTCGAGGAAAAACTTAAAGAGTTTGTCCGTCTTTTCAGAGAAAAGGAAGGTGTCGAACTTGATATTAACAATAT
>JABUQX010120955.1:7500-15128 GCA_015478945.1 Trachelipus rathkii | reverse complement strand
ATAGTGAAGCATTTGTAAGAATTAATGGACTCCGAGTGATTGGTTTAATATTAATAGCGGAGCGAGGCAGGGATGTGTTGGGTTGGTTAAGCGGATGTATAGTGGTAGGTGTGCTGGGAATCGACAGGCTGGGAGACCGAAATTAAAAATGGATTGAGGAGATAAATGTGAGTTTGGCAGAGGCGAGAAGATAGGTGCATAATAGAAGTGGATGGTGGGGTTTTGTGAAGGGGTATGGTTGTGGCCTACCTGGCCCAAGGGATGACCCTACATTGACGAGATGCCATAGTGAGGGTCCGTCGCTGTCCCGTGAAGCGCTAGGGAGGATTTTTCTCACTACGGCTGGTTCTCACTATTCCCAATCTTGGGGAGAGAAGGTGTGATGATATATATATATAATATACTATATATAAGATATATATTATATATATTATATATATATATATATATATATTACATATATATATTAACTATATAGTATACTAATATATATATATATATATATATATAACCCGGACATTTCGCCGAAAATGGAAATAAAGCTATTAAACAAAAATATTTTATAAAATATTTAATTCCTTATCTAACCATACCTAATTCATTTTCTCAGAACATATGTCCGTTCGGCCAATTGTCCGCCGGTCAACGTCGGGAACACTGTATATATATATATTATACTATTATCTATATATATACTATATATATATATATTATACTATATATATATATAATACCAGTTATATATATATATACTGAGCAGTTATTCACATATTAAACAGTGGAGAGATGAGAGATACATATGAAATCCTTAATGGAATGAAAAACTAAATAATAAAATAAAAATGCAACCTCTTTTGACTGAGTTGATTTAAAGTTGTATCTCATATGACTATATAATATATATATATATATATATATATATATTTATATATATCATATTATATATATACTATGTATATATATATATATCTATTATAGTATATATATATATATTATAATATATATATTAATATATATTTAAAAGAGGTTTGACTCCAGGGAACGAAAATCAAGTAAAGACAATGTACGTAATTTCAATAATTAGGGGTATTACATTACAATATAGGTTAACCTAACCTAATCTAACCAACCTACCTAACCTCAACCTAACCTAACCTAACCTAACCTTAAACCTAACCTAACACTTAACCTAACCTACCTAACCTAAATATTAAACGGCGAGTCAACTCGCCTTATAAATTGTTCCTACCTATTTATACACTATATGATGAATATTATATATTACTATATATACATATATATATATATATTACATACTATTCATCATATTACTATACTATATACTCTATAGTATAATTACGCTATGTCGCTATATACCTCATCACTAATAATACGTATACTACTATCACGACCTAGGCGCCTATATATAGTAATATATATATATTGCGCAGACATTTAAATAGTGTAAAAATGTAGATTATAAAATAAAATTATTTATTCAAAAATGGAAGTTTATTTATGAGAAATTGTAATGATTTAATTTATTTTTTTATTTCAAAACATTGGTTAGTTTTTATTACTATGGTATACCATATCTTTAATCAGTTACCGTATAACATTATTCTTTAACTATATATATTATTCATATATCACCTATATATATAATATATAATATATATAATATATCTATAATATATATATATATATATATATAATATATATATATATTTATTATATATATGTTATATATATTATCAATATAATATATATATAATATAGTATAATATAGCGCTAGCAACCCGGTCCTTTCCTTTTTGCTTGAATTACTCTTGGTACCAGCGTTAGAATCTTATGAGCCTAGAAGCAAGATCCTCTGCCCTTGGAGCTCGGGAGAGCGATGCTTTTGAGGCCAAATGGGAAGTGAGCGAGTCTGAAGTGCGAAATTATGCTTGATGGACATAATTGCGGAAAGTATCAAGTTTAACTATTAGATTATATTGTTAGATGAAAAAGTAATCGGATAGATGCTTGAGTAATGCCGACCCGGTAGGAAAGTTGGGAGTGGAAGGAGGGTAGCTGCAGAAATAAATCTTTTGGTACATTGCAAGGGAATTAAATCTAAAGTGTTACTGAGTTTTGCATAGGGTATTATGCTGTTACCACTGCTTACATGTATGTGGGTAGTAAAAGCAGTGGTTGTGGAATGAAGAAGGTTTAGATCTAAATTACAATCCATTCTATATGGATAATTCAGGGGTTGTGTTAGAATGAGGAAATTGATAAAATGAGGACATGAAACAATATTAGGTAGCTGATATGGAAGTTGATGATAGGTATGACCATGAGAGAATAAATGAGTGCATAAGGTGGTTTAGTGGATTATGGAAAAGTATGGATGATAGGTCAGGTTGTTAAAAGGGTGGATAGAGATGAGTGCCATTGGGAAATATCCCTGGGAGACCATAGAAAGGGAATTGAATCAGTAAGTATGTGTCCAGGAGAGAAGGAATGTAAAACCTCAACCAGGGCGAAAACTCCTGTGAGTGTTTACTCGAGGACTAGGCGTCGTAAACATTGCGCCCGAGAAATGGTCTCTGAGTGCTCTAGGGTTTAAGCCGTTTCGGGCCAGAAGAAGAAGATGCTGGACCCACTGACAGGGCGAAAAGCCTTCCTGGAGTTGTTATAGATATTATTATATATATATATGTATATGGCAATACATTATATATATATTATATATATATAATATATATATATATATATAATCATCTATATAATACTTATATACTATTCATATAATATATTAATATTATATATATATATATATATTTATATATATATATATATATATATACTATATATATACTATATATATATTATTTTTATATTTATATTATATATATATATTATAAATAATATACTTATATATAATTATATATAATAATTATTATATTAATACTAGGATATAATATATATATATATATATATATATTATATATATATATATATTATATATATATATATTATATATATATATATATCCTATATTATATATATATATTATAATATATATATATATATATCACTGGTTTGTATTTTTGAGAGAAAAAATTAATGTTTTTGAAATATAGTTAGTGTTCGTATAGGTATTTTTTCTGCTGAATTCAAAAATATTATACAACAGTTTGTATAACGTCAGGATTTTTTACAAATTGTAAGATACATTTTCTGCTGAATTCAAAAATATTATACAACAGTTTGTATAACGTCAGGATTTTTTACAAATTGTAAGAACATTTTCAGACGATTTACCCACAGCGTTAAAAAAATTATAAGGGTCAAATTGCCAATTAACCATAATATCACACTAGTTACGAAGAACATATGAAAATTATAGCAAATATAGATATATCACATGTACTCGCATTGATTTTTGGTATAAATAATATTTTAACCTAATATGACTGAAATTTTCTTTTTGTTGGTTTTGCGTTTACTAGTACAGTCTGCAGATTTTTTCTCTTTTTAGCATCCATCAGTAGTTGGAAATCATGTTTGGATTCCATCTTCCTTGGTACATTTGTTCCATAGCTTTTATATCTTGATGGAACCTTTCGTCTTGCTCCTCGGATACCACTACAAGATTTTCAGGAAAGTAATGTAGATGCGAGTTCATAAAATTATTTAACACTTATGTTGTAACCAAGAGCTTTAAACATTTCAAGCATATTATTTACTAATGTTTTGTAAAATGGGTCTTTCCTATTCCCGAGGAGTTCCTCAATTACAGCTTTCATGGCGTTCCATGTCTCTAATTCTCATGTTGTCATTGTAGCTTCAAATTTAACATCACTTATCAACTTTTTAATTTGAGATCCAACAAATATTCCTTCTTTAACTTTGGCGTTATTAGAGGGAAATTTGTTAACTTTGGCGTTAATAGAAGGAAATTTGTTAACTTTGGCGTTAATAGAAGGAAATTTGTTAACTTTGGCGTCAATGGAAGGAAATTTGTTACACATACTTTAAACAAGCACTTTCTTTGCCCAGGGCTTTTACGAATTACTTCTTAATGCCTAATTTAATATGAAGTGGAGTGATAGAACATTTTCGAGATTGACAAGCGGTTGGTTTATGACTTTTATGAAACTAAGTGAAAAACTTTTCTTGGATGGCCAATCTTTCCATTTCCAGGGATTTTTTTGTGATCACGATTGTCCTATTTACACACACACAAAAAAAACATGAATATTTGGTGAATTTTAGTCCATGTACCATACCAATAACTTTCAAATTTCCGGTCATAAGCCATCCGTACTCATTATATTTCACTTTCTTTAATAACAATTCAATATTCTAGTACATTTCTGTTAAATGAACAGTGTGTCTTACAGGGATTTATGGATGTATTTGTTTTATTTGAAAGTCTTTCATTAGTTCCTGTAAATTATTACAGTACACAAGGTCCATCTCTTCATCAAAATATTGAAGTAACTTTCTTTCACGATATCTCTACCATGAAAATATGGTTCCTTTAGATAATAAATGTTTGCTTTTCAATCGCGAGCCAAGAAGTTTAGCTTTGTTTTTTGTCAAATAAAAATCTTGCACTAAATCATTCAGCTCTTTCTGGTTTAGTAATTCAGGGATACCATCACTCACCTCTGGAATGTAAACATCGTTGGCATCACTACTTTCATCTACAAATGGTTCATTGTCTGGGTCATTTGTCTCTATTGATATGAATGTCAGTGGAACAGAAAGCTGTTCATTATGGAGTACAGGTCTTACTTACTGTAAAGGGTAAGTTGGAATATATTATACCATTCTTGTTTTTTTTATATTATAACCACGAGCAGATGTCAAGCAGAAATAACAATCATTATAATGATTTGTGGGTTCTCTCCAAATCATTGGAATAGCAAAAGGCATGGGGGATTTTTTACCGCTATAGTCGTAAAGTTTCAACACACCTCCGACACGTCTTATTTGGTGCCTATGCTTTATCTTGATCCCCTAAATTTACGCCGAAATTCGCAAGGTATAAACTTTTAACAAAGTTTGTAATATTCTGTCCCTGCTTTAAGACGACATAATTCCCGCAAATGTAACAAAATATTTCAGCATTATTATATTTACACACGAAGGTGAAGGTATATTGAAAAGAACAATGCACGTCACAAATGGAAAAGGCATATTGGCTTTAGCACACTCATATATACTGAGTCAAGAACGACTTTGTGCTGCGTTTGAAAATTCCAGCAAACAATCATATGAGCGAACGTGTCTCCACCTTCTCGGTTCTGTTATTCAAACTTCTTTAAGTTTGTCAATTTTGGTGTTAAAAGTTTGATTGTTTATAAAAAATAAACTATACACGAAAAAACGGAAACATTTATGGAATCATCATCAAAATACCCCCATATTCACTATAAATTATCAAAAGATGAAAATACATGCAGACCTGTGATATATATATAATATATAATAAATATAGTATATATATAATAAATATAAAAAAATATATAAACCGCTGCTAAAAAAAAAAATATTGAAAATAATATTTTTATAATATATATATATATATATATATCATATATATTTATGTGTGTATGTTTGTGTGTGTATGTGGTGTATGTGTGTATGTGTATGTGTGTGTGTCAGGGCTGCGAGCGGTAATTTTTTTCCGGTCGACTCCGGCCGCTCCAGCATTTTAAAATAGATTACCCGACTCTGACTCCGGCTCAAGGCATTTAAAATTACCCGCTCCGACTCCGGCTTCCGGCTCCAGCATTTAAATTACCGGCTCCGGACTCCGGCTCCGGCTCCGGCATTTTAAAATTGCTTGGCTCCGGCTCCGGCTCCAGGCTCCGGCTCCGACCCCTAATTATAATTTCCTTCTTCATTTACAGTCATGAAATCATTAATTCTGAATCCAAAATTTTGAGGGTATGATGAAATTAAATGTTTGTTATTGACATCTTATTAGCTCTAGAATTTAAAACTGAGAAAATATTTTATAGAAATCAAGAATTGCTTACCTTTTAAGAAACACAGAAAAGGAATCATTCACTTTCTTCCTAAATTCTAAAAATCAATAAATCACTGCTGATTGAACTTTCTATTTTGTAAACATAAGGTATTATAATTTTTTATTTTTTCCTAAAAAGAATAAAAATCATATTTAGTTTCCTCCTAAAGTTTAAAATAATTCCTCGTTTAACTATGAGCCTGGACAATTAATATTATTTTATTCAAAACAGATTTTATATATATAATCACATAGTTTATACATATATATATCCAGACCCATCCTAATATATTATATATATTATATATAAATATATATATATTATATTATATATATATTATAGCTATATATATATATATTCTATATAATATACTATATATAATATATTCACTTTCTTACTAACTTTTAAAATAATTTCTCTTTTGAACAGCCCGACCATATGTAATATAATTTATTCAAAACAATTGTTCTTAAAAATAGAACTTCATCAATTAAAATCTCCTTTAACGATGTCCTTAGTCCGATTTTATTATTTTTAAGCAGAAAATAAAGCTCTCAAACATTCACTTGAATTAGGGATCAGAGCAAAGCTGTAATTGTCGCAAGCAGCATTCTTGCAAAATTTCAGATAGCAATTGATTGCCTCTTTAACTTTGGTAAACTTTGATTTCCGGTCGATTTTCATTATTCCATCTAAATGACTTATGGAATTCTACCTTTTATTTTCTAGAAGATTATTTAGGTTGAATGTCTTTTATTAGTAGTTGTCTTTTTAGTGTTTTCAATCGCTTTCTGCATGCTCCAATTTTTCCTATCTGGGAAATTTGACTTCTTCATCTTTATCTGACAAAATTCTACAAGCGAGGATTCCTGAAACTGCTAACTATCTGACTCCGGCCCTGATTTCTGTTCGATAGCGTTATTCATTTTAAGTCCTAGTTCACAAAGAACACTCCTAGCTTTAAAAATCAGATCTTTCAGTCTCTGGGAAAGATTTTCTAAACAAAGATTGTCGACAAAAATATTTTATTTCAGTTAACATTCCTTTCCTCCTTTTCATGGAATTTATTTGTGATTTGCTAAAATCCGTTCTCTATTAAAAATTTCCTGCAGTCAAGTCTTCTGATTGAATATTTTTTTGTTGTAAAGTATGGGTGTTTTAATAATTCTTCGAGTGTTTCGATTTGTTCCACTGACTGTCGGAGAGAGAAAGTTCAGAAGTACTACTATTATAATCTTTTAGTTGCAGAACCTTTAGAGTATAAGACATGTAGCTCCCCATCTTGTTCTTTGACCTTTTTAAAAAGATTGCACTTTGCAACTTGATTCTTTAGAAACTCCATTAATTTTGGGGTACGTGCTGCCTTTGCTATTTTTCTCGCCCTGCTTATAAGATTGCTCTATTGAGTATTGTGCGAAGACCATCACCCGCACTGCTAACCTGCAAAGTATGAACTCCAACATCTCATGTTCATGTTAACGTTATCGGAACATAGTCTTTTCATAGTTTATTCAAGTTCATTCTGAAAACAACTATCACTTTCTTCGTTTTGACATTCAATAAAATCAGTATCACATTTACCAGCTTCCTATTTCT
>JABUQX010120953.1:0-15000 GCA_015478945.1 Trachelipus rathkii | reverse complement strand
TTGTAAGTGTGTTGTAGGGAAGATATATGCTGGTGTTTTGGTCCAAAGAGTGCGCAGAGTGACCTTTAAAGGACTGATGGTGAAGAACAAGGTGCGTTTAGAGTAGTAGTAGGATGTGTGTATCAAATCTTTTACATTGAAGCACATATAGCAGAAAAATTTTAGAGTGAGAAGAATACAATTGTATTTTAGGTTTTATGGATTTGCAACCAGGGTTGATGATAGGGTTAATAGGGAAGGTCGATGGCAGGTGTTAGTTGAATATAGTGTGGTGAAGTAGGGTTCTGAATTGAATCAAAAGTATGTATGATGATAGTGAGGTGTGTTAGTAAGAATAAATGGTGTCAAAGTGATTGTGTTAGTATTATAGCTGAGTGAGCAGGGTCCATGTGTTTAATGTCTCCTTGGTTTTTTTAATTTGAATATGGATGGGGTTTTGAAAGAATTGAAGGTGGGCATGACAGGCAATGGTGTTAGAATGATGAGATGAGTGGAGGGTGCCCTACCGTTTATATGCGTATTGATTGGTTTTCGTGTGGCGAATCTAAAAGTTTGAGAGGATTGTAGAGAGATTTGGTGTGTTAAAGGAGGGGTTGGAAAGTAAACATAGATAAAGAGTAAGGTTATGGTTGTGGAGTGAGGACCAGTTCCTCAGTTGAAGTTATGTTAGATGGTGCAGCTGGCTGGAACAAGTGTCTGGTTTAAATATTTAGGATATATGTTGGATGAGAAAGGGACGGATGATGCAGAGTTTAGTAAGGAAAGTTTGTGAATGCAAGAAGCGTGGCTGGTGCAATTAAATCGTTGGTGATTTAAGGACTAAGTCTTTAGTGCGCTAGGGACTTACATAGAGGGTTTCTGTACCTGTGTTATTGCATAGTAGTGTGAGACTATTCTGGAATAGAAAGTATAGATCTAAAGTTCAATGTGTTCAGATGGACAATCTTAGGGGCAATGCTACGTGTGAGTAGAATGATTAAAATGAGGAATTGAAAATATTAGAACTGTGTGGTGTTAAGAAAGGCGTAAACGAGAGAATAAAATGAGAGTATGTTGAGATGGTTTGGTCATGTGGAAAGGATGATGATTCAGTCATTTTCTTAAGCGATGCTATAGTGGCAAGTGTGTTTTTGAAAACCGACGGCTGGGAGACGAAGAAAAGGTGGATTGCAGTCAGTAAACGAAATGTCTGAAGCGAGAGAAATTTGAGTTTGGCAGAGGCGAGAATAAAGGAGCATAATAAGAGAGAAATGGCGGGGTTTTGTGAGGGCGGTATGGTTGTTGGCCCACCAGGGTCAAGGGATGAACCCTTTCACACTGATGATTTACCATAGTGAGGGTCCTTCGCAGTCCCGTTAAACCTCTAGGGTGGATTTTCGACTGCGACGAGTCCTTACTAATTAATGGAACAGAGGGGGGGGGGGTAAGGCTGGGGCTTTCGTTTCGACTTTTGTCATATCTTTCTACTGCTTTCTTTTTCTTGAGCCTTTGTACGCAACCGTTCAACAACCTCAGTCCTTGACGGTTCGAGTAAACTAACATAAGGTAGCCATGAAGAAAGAAGCTATACCTCCATCTGCGTATAGGCTAATTATACATACATACTATCCCTACCATACACCTACGATTCTGTATACTGCATTACTCTACATATACGTAGTCGAATCCATATACTTGATATATACCTAACTTACTACGCCTACACTAATACCGATATACATAAGTAACTGCTTCGGCAATTACTACTTACAGTATACAATTCTAGGTCCATATCTCACTATATACATCAAATCAGTTCACTACTATTGCATAGATAGGATATGTAACCTAATATATATACTCACGATCATACTCAACTACTATATATAATCAATAATACACACTACGATAAATAATCACCCTCAACAATAAATATCATGAATCAATAACAATAATATTCAGCTCATGCTGAAATGGTTATCATAAGTTATATACTGCCCGTAGATGCACTATATAAAACTTTTTTTAAGCACTCAAACTCTACTTTTAAATTATATTGTCTCATATACCTCTTGTTCAACAATACTCGTAATTGACTGTTATTTTATTGTGTCTAACATACTCCTTAAAAAAGAATACCCCAATTTATTTGTTAATGCAGGGAAAAACTTTCAAATTTATTTGAAAAAATACAGTCTTAATCTTAAAAAAAAAAACAAAATAAAAACCAACAAATTTTGGCCAATTTCGGTCATTTTATTAAAAAAAAAACGTGTTTTTTTTTAACAAAATAACACTGATCCTTATGGTTGGTTTTTCTTAAATCCCAACCCTATAAGTACTATTTATTGGTGATTTATGTACTTTTATGTATTAAGATTATATATATTATATATATAATATAGTATATATATAACTCTCATTTTTTTTTATTTTTTTTTTTACAGAGATAAAACACCATCACTCACGGGCAGATGCCTAATCAAGGAGGAGTGTACTTTTTTAACGTCCCGAGCAACGGAGGCCCAAGCCAAGGAGAGACAGCCTCACATTCTCCCACCCGACCAGTTGCGAACCTGGGACCCTCTCTTGGTTTGGCGAGTGCTCTAACACTGACGCTGATCGGCGCTTTTATATAAATAATATGAAAATATATAAAAAAAATTTAAAAAACATATTACATAATATATATATACTTATATAATACATACACATACATATAATATATTATAAAGCCCGCCTATTATATAAAGTCCGCTACTTATTAATATACAGCATACAAACCAACACCAAATATATATTAGAAATATACATGCCTAGAGTATTATATACTCTATACCAGGCTTATTTCTATAGTATATCCTATCACACTCTTCACTAATATTACACATACCTATATATATATACATGACACAATCATAATAGACATACCAAACACCTACTAATTTATATATACATACACCATACTACATATTGAATTACAATAATATTACTAAGCACTATTTCTGTCATTAAAGCTGCATGCTGATCGTTCGGCAGGTTATTCTTTCACTTCCATTACTTATTAGGTTAGTTATCACAAACTATCATTCATTTATCACCATTACATTATCGTTAACTCATCAACTAACATTATATCAACATCTATTACGTATCATCACCATACTCACTACCATATTCCTATTATCAATATACTGAATATATAACATTTACTAATCATCCATTATTACTCAGTTAATATTATCATCTTAACCACGCTATCATACAGTTCAGCTATATATGATCTCATTATTAATATTCATAATTATTATCAATTATTATTATATTATTTATTCTATTATTATTCATTATTATAAATTAATCATAGAATTTAGGCATTCCCTAATCAAACTATAACATATATTCTTTACTCATCATTCATTCACGCGTACACTATTTTGAATGGTGCTAGCCATTAATAATAATCGACGATCTTCATGGACTAGCCATAAGATTGAAAACAGCTTCGAGGGGCGATTCCCGCCCCAGTCAGCTCGATAATTTAGAGACCCTCTTCAAGTGAGGTAAATGGGCTAAGACGTTGTTCATCCTTAAATTCCAGCAGTTCTTCTATAAATTATATAGCTTGAAGGATCTAAAAGGCCTAACTTTTTGCCAGGCTATGCTGATAAAAATATTTGATCACCATTAATTCTATTAGTTCCAATAAGAATTACAAGTTTGAGCCATTTCTGCCTCTGCTTCAACACAGTTGTATTTAACAATATTTGATACAGATCTTACATTTATTTACTGCCATATAAATCATTTATTTTTCAATTTAGAAACATAGAAAATCAACAACTAGTACAAAAATATTAATTTTTTCAAACTTCTTTAACCTGCTCTTCAATACAATATACTTATTCCATATTGCGAGCTCTTTCCTTCTTTACAATAATCTCTCCCAGCAAATACATTCGCTTTCCAACCAGCGTGTTAACAATCACTTATCTTCAGACCTCTGCGCTTTCCTTCGTTTCATTTTGTATCCTCTTCTTGCTTTCGTTCTCCATCCGCCTCCTAAATTCTTCTGCAGCACATCATCCACAGCGACAACGTCCGAAGCTCAAAATCTCTCCAACTAAAAGCAAATCTCTTCAGGTCTCCCTATTTTCCTCTAACTTAACCCTGGACGATTCAAGCATTCTCCTCCTCTCTCAGGCGTCCTATGTCTTTGCCTGTGATTATATTTTATCGTAACACAAGGGTTTTCTGAGATTTATGAACGTTAGGAAGGCAGGGTGGCCCGACGGCATGGCCATTCCCTCCCCCGAGTTTCTGCACACATACTGACACCCATGTCCGTATGTGTGGAATGGTCGTCCTTACGTGCTGAGCCTCTCGCGTCCCCATCTCGTACAACACATAATTTATCGTCTCCTCATGTTCCTCAACTGACTAAGCACTTTCCCTCCAGTGTTGGGGCTAAGCACGAACAACTGCTCCCAACCCTATTTGCCGGTAAAAAGGAGAGCCCGCAGCTACTGAATCCTGTCAATATTATCGCCACTCATGAAGCTACATTCACTTGACATCATACATATCTATATGCTAAAAAATTCTGTTAGAAAACATTTCTACAACTCTCATTGCATTCTATAGACACCATGTCTGGATCTACAGTTCTCCCTTCTGTTCCGAATGCGCCAGCACGCTTCGGAGTGTAGTCTACAGTCTACTGTGTCGGATATACTTTCGCCCTTAATATAACCCCGACTATTATCGGCTCTTCCCTCCTTTCAGGATCACTCCGTGGAGACTTGTCGTCCTCTAGTAGCGGGATCCGCCTTGACATCATAACCAATAAAGCCATTACCCCCCTCCTCGGCTTGTAGCCGCCTTGCGTTACGACACTCACCGGCGTCATCTTCCTCCTTAACTCCCCCTCCTTTCTGAGCGTTCTCTCTTAACCTTCTCTTTGACACTTACTTTAGTCTGAAGCCTTCTTCAACGTCGGCTACACAATGTCGGCTGTGGGTTGAATGTATGTACGACGACTAGTTGTCAATAGTGGTGTTCCTTACAGTGGTTCAAGCCTCTTTCATCTCCCAGCATTTATATCCTACCTTGCCCTTCCAAGTTCCATGATCTCCAGTCAATCTGCACCCCATAATCGTTCAAAACTCTCATCAACCTCACAGATATGCCGATGACCTCGACCCTTCATTCTTCCATTCATTTTTCAGTTCTGTTCCCTTTTTACTTCTAGAATTGCCTGTCATCTTAATCTTGCCGATTCTATTCTCGCTGATCTGATCAGAATAGAATTTCCGAGTGGGGTCGTTATTGTAGGCCATGTAGAGCCACCTCAAAAAGGTAAAAGTTACAACTTAGCAAAGGAATTTTAAGGTTGGTTAATTAAGAATTATTAAAAATGTTCACTATATTAAGAAAGTTCAGATTTGTTGTGCCCGCACGAACTGAGTCATATATCTATAATGAAATATTATAAACATACAGATTACGACGATGCTAACATATCAAACAAGAAATTATGAGACAAAAGAACTACGACTACCTATATTTTAAACTGAGTTACTTCATTAAGATAGAGCAAATAATACAGGCGAAATTACTAATAGACGCTTCTAATACGAGGCTCCTAAAAAAGAAAGAATAAATGTACCTAGCTCGTATGTCGTAACAATGAACCTGCACATTCCACAGCCCTGTGAGGCTCGCATATTTGTCGTTGTTATCATGTGCATATATTACGTCATTGTGTGTGATGTAGGCATATGTGTGTCGATCGTGCTTTTGTGCGTCATTGATAGACATTAATCTAGTGGTTAAGCGTATTTTAGAGGGTTTAGATACAAAACTCGTATTTGGCCTATAATAGTAAAGTCCTTTAATGAAAAAAAGAAACATAAATATGTAAACTTTATGTAAATAGCAGTTTAGAAAAGTATCTTTAACAATATAATAAGAATCAACTAACATTAACATTTTGTAAAAGAATGCAGAAAAAATCATTTCTATTATTTTTACTGGTAAACAGCCAGTTTCCACGAAAGCAAAATCACGATCTACAGAATGTTGGCATAAACATAAGTAATACAAACAAGTCCGTGCGAAACAACCTACTAGATCGTCACCAAACGATCCAATGAATGCCTGCGGACGCCTTAAAGCAAGAAGCAGTTCCACTTGACTCTATTGGAATTCATTCCTGTTAGGACATAGCTCTGTGGCGCTCTCGACGCGACTATTTTGTCGTTAGCTTAGCCTATGTTTATGTCTTGTAACCATTTATTCTTGATTAACATATCAACGCACTTTCCTATTCTTTGAACCCGAAACCTACATAACGATCGGACGCTGCACTCCTTATATATTTCGTGATATTTGATAGTTGTTAGTTTTCCAAATTAGGGCAAGTGTCTTTACACCAGATCTGTACTCTGCAAAATATTTAACCTATTGGAATAGCTTCTTGATCTACGACCTTTGACTATTTTTGTAAGTTATATACTATACTGATACCACGTATGGACCTGGGTAAAATAAAAAGGTAATTAATTTGCATTAAATTTGTTATATTTGGTAAACTTATATTATCTTAGTTAATTACGCATTGGCCATTTTCGTGATTCCTATAGACAATTTAATCCATTGGCTATTCTTTTGTCAATAATTCAGATGTTAGCACTGGCACATTTTCTCATTATGTGAAAACTTTCCTGATGCGCATTTGTTGGCTGTTCCTCTTGGAATTTTAGGCAGTGGCCACTTCACATTTTGAACATCAACATTTTTATAGTTCCGTTGATTAAACTTTAGCTTTGGCAATTATTTATCTATGAAACTGAATTCTAGGATCGAATTTGATTATTAATGGAATTGTAAAGTGCCATAAACTGTCGACGGTTATTATTTCTACGCACGATTAATATATATATGGCCATGTTAAGTTAGCAACCTATACCTTTGTATATGCTGTTCAGTTTATCTCCGAATTTTGTGGATCAGTTCTGAAATTGTTGTTCACTCGAAGTTAGGACCTATAGTGATTTACTAATTTGGAGTTTCTTAATTGATGATCTTTGAAAAATACAACGTCTACATATAGCAAAGATCTAAATTAAATAAAGAACCCTTGTGATAATTATAGTCAACAATAAAAGAATATTTGAGATGCGATCCTATAGTTGGCAGTGTTGGTGTTTTAGAAAATATTTTAATTGTTTTTGGTTTATTCGACTTTGAAAACATTTAATTAGAAACAGTGAAACAAAACTATTTATTTTACTGACGTTGAACCCTTGCACTTCAGTTGACAACATATTCATTTATAGGTTCATTAAATTCATTTGATAGGGCACTTCAGGTCAATAACTCAATAGCTCAAATATTCATTCTCATATACCAGTTGTTGACATTGCGAAACTTGCCGGCCTGACGCCGATTTTGCGGTTTCTTACTCGGGACAGCCATTTGTGAAGTCCACTGACCTGACGCCATTTTGTATTAAATTGCGCCACTTACACTGGTGGACAGTTAATACAATAACCGATTATGAATACTACACGAATTGCAAGACAGGTACTATAATTATCTCGAACACATGACTATTACTCAAGTGACAGTCTATGAATAACAATTAGCACCGTGTATTATATTTATTAATCAACTGACACATATCAACTTATTGTACGACTCTGATTTTACATGTTCCTTACGTCTGTGACTTTATAATTACTTATGAAAATCAGTTTTTAGAGTGCAAATCTTTATCTTTGAGGAACCCCACATTGATTGGGACCTTTGAACCATTTTTAGATAAACTTTCTACTTAACTGATTTGAATTAGTTTTTGGACTTCGATAATTTTTGGAATTAACTTACAGTTTACACAGTTTAGATTTATTTGGACTTACATTTTAATAATTTGAATTTTTGGAATTACGTTTGAATTAACTTAGACTTTTGATATTTTAGAATCGACTTACAATTGATAAGTGGAATTACTTTGAACTTTTGACATTTTTGAAATTAAATTCACGTTTTGATAGATCGAGTTGGTTTTCAATTTACATAAATTAAATCGACTTTGAGATTGGATAATACACATTGGCTTGGGATTAATTGATGCAAGTTGACTTACATTGAGAACAATTTGATTTTGGAAGCCAAACATTTTCCTAACCTGGACTTTTGTTTTTTTTAAGCATTTGAGTGCTCTGACAGTCGAATATTTTAAATTAAATTAAGACACATATTTTTGATGTCTAGGGTATTGTGACATTGGAATAACTTAGTTTTGATAAACCTTGGAATAAAAACATCTTGACTTATTTTGAAAACGAAATTCAGGTTTATACTTGGATCTGATGAGGAAAACTTGTTAGAATTAGATGTAGATGATAATGAAGACTTAACTGAAAGCCACACTACAAACCTAAATTTATGGCATGATACTCCTAGTGCAACCCGAGACCAGTTTCACTTTGCTGGAAATGCCGGTGTAAGTGAAAAACTTCAGGGTATTACCAGCCCAACTAATATATTTAAAGCTTTTATAAATGAAGATATTGTAAATTATATTGTTGATGAAACAAATATGTACGCTGAAACTTACATTGAGGAGAAAAGACGAGCTGGAAAGATGAGGAGAAAAAGTCGCGACCTTCTATGGCATGAGACCAATTTTGATTGTATACGAATAGTTTACTTATAAATTTAAGATTTGTTGAAGTTCTCGAGGTTCAACCTTGGGGTAAACGTCTCTGAAAATACTAACTACAGAAGCTACTTTACTCGAACTAGTTACTAAAGGATAAAGAGTTAATACGCATCATTGTTTTATTTAATAATAAGATAGATAAGTTATAAGAAATTAGACACAACGCATTGTTCAGATTTAGTATATGTTACCACTATACGATCGTTAAGTTTAGATATTTTGGTGGTGTAGGTAGTCTTCTATCTGCACTACAACAAGAATTTTCTTGGTGCCAGAACCATAACGTACTGGGTTCAGGTTGTGCCTTTTTGCGTTTGCATCCCAGCTTTCCACCCGTAGTAGACTCTTTGGTGGGAGGGTGTGTTAGGGCCTTCAATTATAATTTTTAACCTGTTGAGGATAACATAACAGATTGAGATGGAAGACCAGAAAGTTTTGATGGAAAATCGAGGTGGACAAGACGAAATAAATTGTAAATTTTGTCATAAAAGAGGACATGAGGTAAAAAATTGTTATAGGAAAAATGGTTGTTGTTTTTCTTGTGGTGAGAAAAGCCACCAAATCAGAGAGTGTAAACGGAGAAACAAAGAAAGAGAAGACCAATCACGGAGTGCAAGAAGAATGGAATGTGGATTTTGTAGAAAGATAGGACATATGGAATCACATTGTTTCAGAAAGTGGAAATGTTGTTTCTGGTGCGGAAAACAAGATCACAAGATAGCATTTTGTACAGTAAAAGTAAGAGAGGACAAGCGAGAAAAGATTATTAATGTGAAGCAGGAGGAAATTATTAGTGTAAAGGAACAGAGAACTGAAATATTTTGTTTATATTGTGGAGAAAGCCATCTTATGAAAGAGTGTAAAGATTTTCAGAATGGTGTATTACAATTGATTTTTAGAATACAAGAGCTTGAGGCTCGGGAAACGGATCGGAACCTTGAGAGCGACTGCAGCGTTCTCGAGGAGAATATGAAAGAAACAAGTTGCTCGAATGAACAAGTTTATAACGTTGCAGAGGTAACACAGCCAATATCAGAAAAAATAAAAGTGAACAAAGAAACTGACACCATTCAAATAAAGGAAACTGAAAGAGTTGAAAATAGCAAGGATTTAGATAAAAGAGTTACAACAGAAAAGAACAAAAAAGGAGCTTGGGTAAACCCAGCAGAAACATGTAGGAAAAGAGGAAAGAAAAAGAAAAGAAAGTTACATCGTAGATAGGTTGATTAAGAAATAAGTATGTTTTAAGTGAGAAGAATGAGAAATAGGAAACATTTTTGTGTATATTATTAAATATTTACATTTTTAGGAATATGTACATTGCTGTGGCAGTTGGAAAACAGTTGCTATGGCGATGAAAAATACGATATTTTGTCAATATTTTGGGAAATATATTGCCTTGGCAGTCAGTAATGATCGCTCTGGCAATAGAAAAATAATAATTCATATGGATCGCCCTGGCGATTAAAGTTATTGTCTTGAAGACTAAAAGTATTTTGTTTTGCCTTTGACCCATTGTGGTTGGAGAAATTATTTTTGACTTGCATTTTAAATTTTTGTTTCATTTCAGTTATATATGTTTGACCAACCAAGAAGATGCATGACAGAGGAGATAGACAAGTATCAGCTTTGGCCGAAAATTCATAAAAAATACAACTAGAAGAGTGCAGAAAATTTTGTTTAACCAGGAAAAGAGTATATTGATGTCATGGATGTAAATTATGAAGATTACTTTGAAGGAACTAGCCTAGAAGAGCCTTAGTATGGTCTTTTGTATGGGAGGTATTGTAGGGCCCATGGTAGAGCCACCTCCAAAAAGGTAAAAAGTTACAACTTAGCAAAGGAATTTTAAGGTTGGTTAATTAAGAATTATTAAAATTGTAAATATATTAAGAAAGTTCAGATTTGTTGTAAATATATATATAATTGTAAATATAAAGATTAGAAATTGTAAATAATAAAGAGAAATTATAAAAATATATATATTTGTAAACTAGTTATATTAAATAAGAAAATAGGGAAATTACTAATTAGACGTCTAATAGGGTTAAAGAAAGAAAAATGTACCTAGGTATGTGTAAATGTGTAGGTGCATATGTGTGTGTATATGGATACGTATGTGTGTATGTAAGATATGTGTGTGTGTGTTTTGTGGGTATTGATAGAAATAATTAGTGGTTAGGTATTAGAGGTTTAGAAAAACCTATTTGTAAATAGTAAAGTTTTAATGAAAAAAGGAAAATATTAAATTTATGTAAATAGAGTTTAGAAAAGTATCTTAAAAATAAAGAAAATAAATTAACATGTAAAAGAATGAGAAAATAATCTTTATTATTTTTCTGGTAAACAGAGTTTTTCACGAAGAAAATACGATCTAAGAATGTTGGAAAATAAGAATACAAAAAAGTGGAAACACTACTATGACGTCACCAAAACGATCCAAAATGGCGGACGTAAAGCAAGAAGCAGTTCACTTGACTTTTGGAATTCATCCTGTTAGGATTAGCTCTGTGCGCTCTGCGTGATATTTTGTGTTAGCCTTGTTTATGTCTGTAACCATTTATTTTGATTAACATCAACGCACTTGCTATTCTGAACCGAAACCCTTCGGACGTGCCTCCTATATATTCGTGATATTTTGATAGTTGTTAGTTTTCAAATTAGGGAAGTTTTAACGATTGTACTTGAAAATATTTTAACTATTGGATAGCTTTTGATTAGACTTTGATATTTTTGTATATATATACTGATACCGACGTATTTGGACTGTAAATAAAAAAGGTAATATTTTGTAAATTGTATATTGGTAAATTAATTATTTAGATATTAGCATTGGCCATTTTCGTGTTTATGGAAATTTAATATTGGCTATCTTTGTCAATTATTCAGATGTTAGCACTGGCCATTTTCTCAATTAGGAAAACTTGATAGCGGCCATTTTGTTGGCTGTTTATTGGAATTTAGCAGTGGCCATCTTCACATTTTTGAACATCAACATTAATTATAGTTCCGTTGTTAAACTTAGCTTTGGCAATTATTTCATCTATGAAACTACATCTGAGATCGATTTGATTATTTATTGGAATTTAAAGTGCATAAATTGTGAGGTTATTATTTTAGAATTATATATATATGGCCATGTAAGTTAGCATATACTTTTGTATATTGTTCAAGTTATTCGAATTTTGTGATCAGTTTGAATTTTGGTTACGAAAGTTAGGATATAGTGAGTTACTAATTTGGAGTTTTTAATTGATATTTTTGAAAAATAAAGTTATATAGCAAGATCTAAATTAAATAAAGAACCCTTGTGATAATTATAGTCAACAATAAAAGAATTTGAAGGATTATAGTTGGAGTTGTTGTGTTTTAAGAAAATATTTTAATTGTTTTGTTTCGTTGAAAATTAAAGAAAAGAAAAAACTATTTATTTTACTGAGTTGAACCTTGATCATTGAAACATATTATTTTATAGGTTATTAATTATTTTGATAGACTTCAGGTAAATAATATATATATTAAACCAGTTGTTGACATTTGGAAACTTGCCGGCTGACGCCATTTTGGTTTTACCGGTTGACGCCATTTTGAAGTCACTGACTGACGCCATTTTGTATTAACTGGCCATTGACTGGGACAGTTAATAATAACGATATATTACAACGAATTTGAAGACAGTTATAATTATTCGAGACATTGACTATTAAGTGACAGTTAATGAAATAAATTAGACGTATATTTATATGAACATAAACTTAATTGAGACTCTGATTTAATCGATCGTCTTACGTTCTAGGACTTTATAATTTAACTTTGAAAATCGTTTAGAGTGACTTTATACTTTGAGAACCCACATTGATTGGGACTTTGACATTTTAGATAAACTTTCTACTTAACTGATTTGAATTAGTTTTTGGACTTCGATAATTTTTGGAATTAACTTACAGTTTACACAGTTTAGATTTATTTGGACTTACATTTTAATAATTTGAATTTTTGGAATTACGTTTGAATTAACTTAGACTTTTTGATATTTTAGAATCGACTTACAATTGATAAGTGGAATTACTTTGAACTTTTGACATTTTTGAAATTAAATTCACGTTTTGATAGATCGAGTTGGTTTTTAATTTACATAAATTAAATCGACTTTGAGATTGGATAATACACATTGGCTTGGGATTAATTGATGCAAGTTGACTTACATTGAGAACAATTTGATTTTGGAAGCCAAACATTTTCCTAACCTGGACTTTTGTTTTTTTTTAAGCATTTGAGTGCTCTGACAGTCGAATATTTTAAATTAAATTAAGACACATATTTTTGATGTCTAGGGTATTGTGACATTGGAATAACTTAGTTTTGATAAACCTTGGAATAAAACATCTTGACTTATTTTGAAAGCGAAATTCAGGTTTATACTTGGATGTTTGAGTTTATTTTACCAATTTAATAAATTGAAGTGGATACAACTTTGAGCTAGGCTGTTGAGATTGGCCTTTGAGGTCTTGATTATAATTGTTCAACTTTGAGGTATGACTTTGTACCAACAGTTTATAATTTAGAATTTGGTATAATCAATATATTTTGGATTAAGATAGGAATCTGAGGTTTATTAAGCTTTTACAAGTGACATTTCGAAAACACATTATTGAACTAATACTGAACTAACTTAAGTAATTGATACTTTGCTTAAGCGGTAAATGAATAGAAAAAACTTTTATGAAACCATTTCAAATTTTAATTTGTTGAGTTTGGTTTTGATTGTATACGAATAGTTTACTTATAAATTTAAGATTTGTTGAAGTTCTCGAGGTTCAACCTTGGGGTAAACGTCTCTGAAAATACTAACTACAGAAGCTACTTTACTCGAACTAGTTACTAAAGGATAAAGAGTTAATACGCATCATTGTTTTATTTAATAATTTGATAGTAGGTTTAAGAAAATTAGACACAACGCAGTGTTCAGATTTAGTATATGTTACCACTATACGATCGTTAAGTTTAGATATCTTGGTGGTGTAGGTAGTCAGCTATCTGCACTACAACACCGGAACTTCCAAAAAATCGAGAAGTTGCCGGATTCTGCCCATCAATATATATATATAAATATATATATATATATATAATATATATATATATATATATATATATATTATATTATAATATATATATATAATATATATTATATATATCATATATATAGAGGTAATTGTGAGTCCAGGAAAAATTCACTTAGTTGTTGCTATAATACGTAGAATATTAGTGTTGTGGTTAGCTATGGGTAAGAAAAACAACATCATGAACTTATTCCTTCCGAATAAGAACCCATTGTTATTAAGGTGACTGCATCTTAAGTAAATATATTTTTTTCATGTTCAGATTTTTCTCGTGGTTTTTAGATGGTTACTAAATCAGTTTTTCTCTTTTACAGTAGACATCCCCATGTTTTTCTAATGTATAATTTTAATTATAACATTTATACAAATAGTTGTAAAAGCTTAATGTATTTATGCTGTTAGTTCCATCAAATCACTGATGTATTGATGTATCTACGAAGTAGAAAACACTCACACATTACGATCCAATTCTCCCAGGTATGTAATCATGTTTAAACTTCTAAGTCACATTTATTTACCCAAGGTTAGTAATGATATTCATCATTTTCCCCTTTTGCCTTTTGATTACAGTCCCTTCCAAGGTTGATTTTCATCAAGAACGTCACTTCTCTTGACGCATATTTCACAAGACCCCTCACAGACGTACTTATCGTTAGGGTAAGATCGTTTAATTTAATATAATAGTACCTTAATTTAATTCTTTAATTAATGGCCATGTTATAATAACTTCAATATCTTAATATCTTAAAAATCATTCAAATCACAAAACTAATTCCTGTAATATTTACAGGGTCTTTATTTCCGGTCTTGATTTTCTGTCAAGACGTCACAGTCAGCATAGACAAGATCTATTCTTAATTTTTGTCTTATTGTCATGGTCGTATTTTGAGTCCAGATTGGCCAACACCTATAACCTATTCTTCAGTCTCACTGTTGTCTATCGTCCTGTGTGTGCGACGTCTATCCTGCGGATATCAGACCAATATAATATATACGTCGTATACGAGTGGGCTACAAGACTCCGCTTTGCCCTCAACTTGGACATCAATATCGCAGATAGTCTACAAAATTCTGCTGCTTATCTGACTCTTTTTCATTCTTTTGCCTCGTATAACTGACTACCTCAATATCGTAATATCCTATAATATATATTATATATATATTATATATATC
>JABUQX010120952.1:0-10024 GCA_015478945.1 Trachelipus rathkii | reverse complement strand
GAGAGAGAGAGAGAGAGAGAAGGAGAAAGAGAGAGAGAGAGAGAGAGAGAGAGAGAGAGAGAGAGAGAGAGAGAGAGAGAGAGAGAGAGAGAGAGAGAGAGAGAGAGAGAGAGAGAGAGAAAATAAAAGCTAAAAAATAGTAATGTATATTAACCAGTTAAAAAAGAACTGCAAAATTTCCTTTTGCGAACTAATTAAAGATTTTTTTTTGTTTTTAAATAATGTAATATTTTCAGCTGTTTCTCATTCATCTATGTTCTCATAAATTCTATATTGATCTATAGTATTTTCAATGCTGTGTTAAAAATTGTCTATTTAAAAATAAATCTCTAGATGTCATATAATTGCCTATTTATGAATAAATCTATGATGTACACTTATTTTTATATCAGTTTACTTTTCAACAGTATTACTATAGTAAATAAGCACTGTTACTTTATATCAGACAATATTTTTAGGTTAAAACATCTCAGTTTTATGACAATTTTTTAATATGGGTGAAAGTGTCCACAAATTTTTCATTGAATTTCTCTCCTTTCCTTAAATTTTTTAATAAAAATAACCACCATCCACAGATGCTAACCTTTAAACTCAAGTTTAATGAAAATCTCTCAGGTAAGTTTTGATGAAAGCTTTTAAAACAAGGCAGGTTAAATCCATCAGGAAAACTGTTTCATAACAAGGAATTCCACACAACAGAGATGACATAAAAAATTAACTTCCAAATTTAACACGAAGTAGTGTTGATAATCTTCGCACAACACTCATATGAAAACACTGTACTCCCTTGAAAAGTAATATAACTTACTATAAATCTAAACCTTGAAAGATATTACTATAGTATTCCGTTGGAAATTAATTAACAAAAATGCAAACCAAATGCTATGAATTTATATTAAAATATATATTATGATGATCAACTTCGAAATAGTTTAAAAAATTTTCAATCGTCGAAAAGCATTTATTTAAATTGTTTATTTTTAATAGCAACAACAATATCAATGTAATTAAGATTATACTTGTATTTCACACACTAACCTTAATAATAATAATAATAATAATAATAATAATAATAATAATAATAATAATAATGATAATAATAATAATAATAATAATAATAATAATAATAATAATAATAATAATAATAATAATAATAATAATAATAATAATAATAATAATAATAATAATAATAATAATAATAATAATAATAATAATAATAATAATAATAATAATAATATTTAAATTATAATATCATTTCCTTTAATACCCAAATAAAAATACTATTTAAATTATCAGAAACATTTTAATTTTTAAGTAATAATATTAATTGATTATTGAAATTAAATCTTATTTGAAAATTATTTTTAAAAAATTATATGAATTTTAAATGAAACTTTAAAATATGATATTTATCTTAAGCTAATTTTATGATAACATTTTTAAATATAATTTGAAAAACTCGTCATTTTCAACACTTTCTTTGAACGAATGCAAATGAAATTTTTTTTGGAAGGGGTCTCTAAAATCATATTTGCATCACGATAATAACGTCACAAAGTATGTTTAAAGACCTTCACAAAAAGAATAAAAATAATTGGTGGGAAGTATTATTAGTACAAGATTTTTTTTTTTTTTTGTCTTTTTAATGTTATTTTTCTTTATTTTTTTGTGATAATCATCCAATTTATATTTCATATACTATTTATTATTAACAGCTAAAATTACTGAAAAGCAATTCCAATAGAACCCAAAAATACATAATTTTCAAGTAAAAATGCTTCTGTAATTAAACATGATTACAATAATAAGAAAGGTGAAAAATAAAAAAATAAAAAAAAATAAAAAAATTCTATGATATCATTGAAGAAACTCTAACATACTCTAACATTTGTAACAAGAAAAATAAACTTAAAAATATTATTCTGTTGATATGTAAAAAGAAAGTAAAAATAAAAAGTCATTCTACGTCAATCAAATTATTCCTTTTTTAATTAGAAAAATTGTTATGTATGAAGACTCACTCTCTCATTTTCACGGCATTTTTTTAATTGGTTTCCATAATATGGTTTTTAAGCCATTTCAAATATTTCTAATGATTTGATTTCAAAAATTGGAAAATTTCAAAATAGGATGTTACTCTCCCTTTAATTAACTTTCAAATTAGGTAACAATAATAATAATAATAATAATAATAATAATAATAATAATAATAATAATAATAATAATAATAAAAATAATAATAATAATAATAATAATAATAATAATAATAATAATAATAATAATAATAATAATAATAATAATAATAATAATAATAATAATAATAATAATAATAATAATAATAATAATAATAATAATAATAATAATAAT
This sequence comes from Trachelipus rathkii, assembly GCA_015478945.1. NCBI lineage: Eukaryota > Metazoa > Arthropoda > Malacostraca > Isopoda > Trachelipodidae > Trachelipus > Trachelipus rathkii. The sequence goes on along the minus strand of JABUQX010120952.1, from coordinate 7,657 downwards.
AATAATAATAATAATAATAATAATAATAATAATAATAATAATAAAAATAATAATAATTATAATAATAAAAATAATAATAATATGTAATAATAATAATAATAATATTAATATTAATAAATAATAATAATAATAATAATAAAAAAAAAATAAAAATAAAAATAAATATATAAATATATATATATATATATATATATATATATATATATATATATATATATATATATATATATATATATATATATATATATATATATATATATATATATATATATATATATATAATATATATATATATATATATATATATATATAAATATATAATATATATATATATATATATATATATTTATATATATATATAATAATATATATATATATATATATATATATAATAATAATAATATATAAATATATATATATGTATGTATGATATAACTCTTATGCTGCTATATGTATATATATATAACTTATATAATATATATATATATATATACTATATATAATATATATATATATATATATATATATATATATATATATTTCATTAATTTCTCTCCTCTTCTTACCTTTTTTAATAAAAATAACAACCATCCACAGATACTAACCTTTAAACCAGTTTAATGAAAATCTCAAGTGAGTTTGATGAAAGCTTTTACGAACAAGGCAGTTAAATACATCAAGGAAGCTGTTTTCATATAAGAAATTCACAAAAGTGAAACTATAAAAAATTAATTTCCAAATCCGAACACGACGTAGTGTTGCTAATCTTCGCACAACATATATGAGGAACACTGTACTCCTTGAAAGTAATATAATTTAATATAAACCTAAAACTTTAAAAATATTACTACAGTATTCCGTTTGAATTTAATTAACAAAAATGCAAACCAAATGCTATGAATTTATCTTAAAATATAAATTATGATGATCATCTTCGGAAAAAACTCAAGGCCATTTCTGTTTTGCAATTGAAATCTTTCTGTTAGAACAGATATTTCTATGCGGTGAACAAACATCAAAACCACTTACTACAGTTATTGATTTACATTTATTGTAAAGAAAATGTGTAACAGATGTTAATGCGTAAACATCAGGCCTATTAATTTATTGACAGGTTTAATGTCGATCGATGATCACTATCTAGAGGAGATACTTTGCAACCGAATAAACATCCAAACTAATTAATACATTCACTTATTAATAAAAACATTACTTATAACATTTCTAAATTAATTTCCAATTTTAGTTTGATTTACCATATTCAGGATACTACAGATTTTCTTGTGTTTGAATAAATAATTAAAATCAGTATTGAAATTTGAGGTTCACAGACCAAGTTATCCTTAAAAGTGGTTTTAATTTAAACTTTTTTCTTGAAATGAACGATTTAGCGCCTGTTCACTCTATTTCATAGAAAGACTATTTCCACCCGATTACATCGTAATCGTGAAGAATTCTTTTGGCTATATTCTGTTGAAATCGTCTATGGACAGCAATTATGCCCAATTACGCTTTCGTTACATCATAAATATAATCTGAAGAATTGCCTGTGTGTATATTGTCAAATAAATTAGTATTTTGAAACTGTCTATTAATTTTCCTTCAATCTTCTGTCTCTAAAAAGAATGGATATCAATCACGTAGTCGCTGCTGTTCGTATGATTTACCTCTCAAATCAGGGATTAATTTAGTTGTCCCCTTCTATTGAATTCTTTAATTTTTCTTGTCTTTTGCAGGAAAATGTATGGACTCCAAAACCTGAACTGCATATTCCCAGAGAGGTCTAACACTAATGTTTTATAAGAGTGAAGTATTATATTTTTTAGATTTATATTCAAGGTTTCTGGCAAAAATCCTAGAGCTTTATTTGCCTTTTTTTAACAGCCTCAGCACATTGTTTCGCGCAAACTTTTAAATCCTTATTAATTAATAACTAGATCCTTTCCTCACTGACAACTATTGATAATTGTGTCATCTATTTTGTATCATATTCATTGTTCTACTCCCAAAATGTGTAACTTACATATATCGGTATTAAATTTCATTTGCATGTTTTTGACCAAATTTACAATCTGGTTTAAGTCGCTTGGAGTAATATGAATTCTTTCTCACATATTATTGGCGATATTTTCCAAGTTCGTATTTATATCATCGCCACAAATTTGAAATATTGCCTAAAAATAATTGTATTCTTATGTCATTTACATATAATATGATGTAACAATTATTACCCAGGACAGATATCCTGGGTACTACCACTAACATGCGTCCAATTGAGCATCACCATTGAATAACGACTCGTTGTTTTCGATCCGAAAGCCAAATTTTTATCCAATTTAAAAGTCTTCCTCGAATCCATGAGCTCTAAGCTTTTTCCAATACTTGTTGAACTGAAGAAATAAAGTGTCTTGCAGATGTTTCATTACAGAATGTCGATAAGTTGAATTATTCACATCGTTAATAACCACATTAAAACAATTCTAAAATGGTTAAGCATGATTCTATTTCCTAAAAACCGTGTTGGGGTATTCGTTGAATGAGAAATCCATGATCCTCAAGATGGCAACTAACCCTATTAGTTAGTATTGCTCAAAAATTTTGCCAACTATAGGAAGTCAGCAATGGTTCTGTAGTAGTTATTCGGAACTTACGACTCTTTTTTGAAAATGGACGGAAAGGAGTTTATAATTAGCAATTTTCGATGAAATCATTGAGGAACTATTCTTCTAAAAGCTTATGAAAGCATTGTCAAAGGTTTCACCTAATACTGTCTTTCAAATTTAAGATGCACTGATAGTATCCATCTAGCTTTCGTATTAATAATACTAATAGGTTAATCAATCAGGGGAATAGCACTTCCTCCCTTTAATATTCCAAATTGTATCTAAAAATGTTATCTGCATTAAAAACCCTTATGTCTTCCATGCTAGGCAGGCTATCTAGATCTATGTATTTAAACTGTTCGAGAAAAAAAAAAAAATTATTTTTTAAAATGTTTGCCATACAGCATATTTAGATATTTTAAATACCATTAATGTCCAGTAAAGTTCCAATTGATTCCTTAATGGAACTTTTGTTTAACATATTTAAAACTTTTGTATAATTTAACATTCACGAGCAATATTAATTTCATAGCTTCGTTTATATTTATTAATTAATCGTTTGCAGCTTCGCCGACAAAAAATGTGTAACTATTATTATTTTCCACTGTTTCCACTGAAGGAGACAACTTCCATAGTTTATATGCTCTATTTCTATTACTTAAAGAATCTCTAATTTCATTAATCCACCATCTGGCTTCGAATTTGGTAAAGTTAGCTTCATTTATATGGAACAAAATCTTTTTCTTTGTTCTTAAAATATTTGTAGAAACGTATCCCAAATTACATTTCTTTTTCCTGTATTAATATCTCATCCCAGTCAAAGACAGATAAACTGTCTTCTTTTAAGCCATTAAATATTGGCGTTCTTAAAATCTGGAAATTTTTCAAGTAATTGTTGTGTATTTTTTTTTGTTTTCAATTATTAATGGTAAATTTAATCATGTTTATTGATCACTCTTTTACCAATGGTTCTATAACCTTCCAAAAAACTTCTTACCAAGTCAAGTGACTCCACTTTTTAATAGGCTAAAATTATTGTTTCCCCTCGTAGGACAATCAATTTATTTGAAAAGGAAATAATCCCCTAAGAATTTAGTTAGTTAAATTCGCTTTCCTGTCTGTCGGTCTGCATCAAGTTAAATATAGTCGAATCATCGGCAGTTATTAAAAGTCTCCTACATAATTGTGAATCCTTCTGAGGACTCTGCTCATTTCTTTTAGTACAAAGCTACATCTATTACTGATTGGGAGGACGGTGGACGATAGACATTTTTATTAAGTTCAATTTCATATTCGATGTTTCTATTTTTAACACCAAGTATTTATCAATTCATTAACATCAGCTAGTTCCAACTGAGTAGTTAGATATATATTTTTAATGTAAATTACTATAGCCACCCCCTTCCTTATTATTGTTTATCTTTCCTTGAAGTATAATTTATAGCCATTAATTTGAAATTCCGAAAAACAAAATAACGAAACTTTTAAAATTGCACCATGTTTCATTAATTGTATTTCTTCTGATTAATTTTCTATATAAACAATAGCTTTTAAATTCATTGTATTCTTGTTCCTGATAGTTCCGGATACTTCTTGCGTTAAAGATACCGCTTTCATTCGCACATATCGAAGCGAGGACTATGGAACAGTCACCGAAAAAAACCTGCTTCTTAGCGATTCGTCTCTTTGCATTATTTTCTAACCTCTGTGTCCAAGATCGACCCCAACCTTGCTCACCAAAATGAATCATTCAAATGAACCCCAATTCCCTGCAAATAAATAATTTTGATCAGTAAAACTTCCCCAAAAATTAGCAAAGAGACATTTTGATCCTTGCAAATTTCTTCGAGTCTGGTGTTGAAAAATATAGCCTTGCTCTGGAAAAATCTTAAGCCCAAATTAATTAACCCGAGGCAAAATTCACCAGACACAAAAACATTTACCTGTATTTTTCTTCAGATTTATTAAATATAGTAGTCTTCTATATATTGATGATAAGTATCGTGTTTGAGAGGTAGGGAAATTGTACGATAAATTTCGTTCCAATCAATTGACACATACATAGAACTATTATTATCATTTAAACTATAGATGTAATCCTTTCAACTTACAAAATTAGGATCTTCCTTTATCGAAAACGCTTTTTTGAACACTCTATATATTCTTTTTGTAGGAGGATTACGCGAAAATAAATTGACTACCTATAGAAGTTAGAATCTTATCATGTTATATACTCTGTACTGCCATTTGATATACGCCAAGATATACACTTCCGTAATCAAAACTCGTTAGTCTCACCATTTTATACTATATACCACACAATTTTTCTAAGAAGCAAAATGAAATTCGAGGTAACAAAATGGTCCATGACCCTTATATACAGATAACACATTACGCACTCTACGACAATTAGTAGCCTTTTACAAGTCCTCAAACGTTAGGACCATACTCGTAAAATATAATTTGGTGCCGGTTTGACCCTACTCTCTGCAAAACCGTGTCGCTGCTCACGCAACTTTCTCCTAAAATATCTCAGGCTCTCGCATTTTGTCATCACATTTCTCACATTCTCTATACGTCCACTACACCATGACATAACACCTAGAACTTTAATGAGCACTGTTGCATTCCTTGTTTCTTTCTTCTTACATATTCTACCGATTAAACATTTTCACATTAACTACAAAGGTCAGTGTAAATTGTTTTTTAAAAAGAAACTTCATAACGGCCTCTCTTCTACAGACCCCATAAAGTTATACCCTTCTCTTCCTGTGCCAATCTACACCGTTTACTTTTAGTTAACTAATAATTCGCCCTACTCCTCTATAACAATTATCTTCCCTGTGTCTCCACAATCTCTCATTAGCCACTTAATACTCTAGTGACAATTATACATATACGTGCTCTTCATAGGTGGAGAGAGTTTCATTCCACACAAGAGCGAACAGAGTGTCAAACATCGATACACGCTGTAGCTCTTAAAGTTACCATATCTAATAATTATTTTTTTAGTAGACCAATGTCATGACTTCCCTTCTTTCATTGAAATTTCAATTCTCTCTAATACATTTCTTTTTCTCAATATGCACTCTCTAAACTAATGATAACACATTGTTCACGCTAGCAGCAATCCCCACCTCTAAGGAACAAATAATTCTATATCAAATTAGTCAACATCCTCACACTATATTGTAATATCAATATCAGGATTGAATATACATCAGAGAAGATCGCAACCGAGCGATAAGCACCTAACTCCTAGGTATATTTACAGTACTCTTCAACGACATGCCGACATAAGTGTTAAAGCCACGTTAAACTCAAGATCCAACGGCATTGTACTCGATCTATAATTTTTAATTCTTATAGATCTGCACCGTGTCCACCAAAGTCTCAAAACTAATTCAGTTTCATACATAAAGAATATATATAAGTAAATATATCTAAAAATAAGAAAAAGAAAAAAGAAAAAAAATTGACTTTACCCCATACGAATTTATTTTCCCTGTCATTTATATCAAACATAAATCACCTAATCTTTTAAATCTTACATAAACCGTTGTAAACATAAATCAGTTAGTATATACGTGAACATCTCTGTTGCAAATCCATAAAAATCTCTATAATCTCCTATTAAAAATATTAGTGATTCTTTTCATACTTACATGTACACTTCTGGTAAATGTTAGAACACACTTCCTTCTATTTTCCTTACTTATCATAACGTATACGTAAGGACTTTCAAACCTCGTGTACTGATGCTCTTGACGACAAAAGGACGATTTTTACTCTTCCATCTGCGGGTGTTGAAACATTGAACTCTGCGTCGCCAGAGTTATCAATGACCGGATGCTCTAACCACTAGCCCATCCACGTCCAAAAAAGAACGCTTCAAACGTAGTTTTTAACAGCAATAATACTAATAATAAAAAAATAAAGTGAAAAGAAGAGAAGAAGAAAGAAGAAAGAGTAAGTAAAGTATTTTTAATAAATGTAGAGTATAATAATAGATAATGAAAATATAAGTATAAGTAATAAGAAGAGAAGATGGGAGAGAGTTAATAAAAATTAAAATAAGTAATAAGAATAAAAATAAATGAATATAAGTAATAAGTAAGATAAGTAAATAATAATGTACATAAGTGAAAGGGAAAGAAAGATAGATAAATAGTGGTATATCGGTCGAAATGGCGCTGAGATAATTGTCGATCAGTTAGCAACACAAAGACTACAAGAGGTTGAAGAGGATATAGAGATTAGAAGGTAAAATATAATGTATATAGCAACAGCTAAGTAGTAACTATTGTTTAGAAGATAGGTATGATCAGTTGAATAGTATGGATGTAAGAATAATATTAAAAGAATAAATGAGTATAGAGATTTAAAGTTAAATAAATGATAAATTTATTATGAGATGATAATGATGATGAAATAAAATTAGATATTGGAGAGCACTATTTAGTTCAAAGAATAATGTAGTAAGATTAAATTATTAAGAGAGAATATAGTAATATAATAATATATGAAAATTGAAATTAAAGATAATAAAAAAAGAATGAAAGTAAGAAAGAAGAAGTAATAATAATAAGTTAAAATATATGAGTAATAATATAAAGTATATAAAAGAAAGTGATAATAATTAATAGATAAATAAGTAAGAAAAAAATATATCCAGATGTGAAATTATATATAATATAACGAGAAGTATATAAGTGGAAAATTATAAGTAAGAATAAGTATATGAAAGTATATAATGAGTATAATATGATTAAGTTTAAGTAAGTTATAATAGTATAATATATTACAAAAGTTAAGATTAAGAAGAGAAATAATTATGAATGAATATAAAGTAACATCAGAAAAATAATATATTGGAAATAATTTTAGATACAGAAAGAGTGAAGTTTATAAACTCTAAGTTAAATAAATATAAATAACAAATATATAAAAGTATATTTATAAACAAAGTTATATTATTTCCTATTAATCGAAGTGTCGTAGTGATGAATAAGTATCAAAAGATTTAAGAATAGATCAGAAAAGAGAATAGAGAG
>JABUQX010120951.1:0-22178 GCA_015478945.1 Trachelipus rathkii | reverse complement strand
GAAAGTTAAGCTAAAAAATTTATATATTTGTTTATCTATAATAATTATACTAATTAAAATAATAATTATGAATATAAAATTAATATTTTATCAGAATTTATTCATATTAAAAAATACATATATATATAAAAATTATATATATTTTATTTTTATATAAAAAATTATGATTTTGCAAAACTATTAATTAGATATTATAAACTTTTTTAATATAAATGAAAACTTGGGTCAATTGTGAAATTTACAATATATAAAATCTGCCTATAATTCCCTTTGATGACTTCCAAAGTTCTTGTTTCTTACAGTATTTATTTAAGAAGTGCATCTATAGACAACTTATAAATAAAATAAAAATAAAAAAAATCACTTTTTAAACAACTAATGCATTATATCCATGTCTCAAGCAGATATTTATAGTATGCAGTAAATCAAAGACACATTTAAATATAACATAATTTCTACGAATGGTGGGAAATAATTTTTTAACTTTTGCTGAATTCCATTCTATTTTAATACCCTTTTAAATCTAATTGTAAATTTTCTAAGTCCAATTAATATATATCAAGAGTCAAAATTCTAATATAATAAAATTTCTGTCATATATATAATTAAAAATAATCCGGAATATAACTCAAACGATTAATTCAAATAGTTAAATTATATTCTTAATTATATATATATAAAAAATATTATAAATAAAATGATTATATAATAATAATATAGTCAAAAATTATGATCTAAGAAGAATATTTATATAAATTAGATATATATAATTATACGAATCAATTCTTATAAATATTATAATATAATCTTCATACCAGACAATAAGGTACAAATACTAATATAATTAATAATATATAATATAAAAATAATAATATTAATAATAAATAATAATAATAATATTATAAATATATATATATATATTAAATAAAAATATATATATATTATATATATATATAGTATATAGTATATATTATACTATAAAAAAATGTATATAATATAATTAACAAAATTTACTTCTTAAAATAATGTTTAAAATGTATTAACAGTAATGACTATTAATATTACTTAAGATATTATATTCTCTTAGAGTTAAACATATATTTTTCATTAATTACATAATCATTATTGACTGGAGGAATTTTGAATTGGTGCCTCCAAGAAAGCATAAATTTTATGCTTTCAAAACACTAATGAGTTGTCATGGCAACTAAGTTAAATAAGAAATTCATATTATATGCTAATTTTGGTTCTATTTTGAGGATTTTTCACAATGATACTAATCTTCTCAATATAATAAAAGATAACGATTTATTCATAATAAGATATAACTTACACTAACCATAAAAATATATAAATAATTATGGCAACTCTATAGTTTATCTCATTATAAAGCTAAGAAAAACATAAAGAAATCGATGCCATAATAAAATAAAAATATGATGTAAACAAATACAAGAAAATAACTATGAATTATTTTATTAAAAAAATATTAAAATATAATTATTCGTATTAATATTACATATATTAGAATTAATAATATAAAATTAATAATATTAATACATATAAATAATAATATATATTAATAATATAATTATATATAAATATATAAGTGACCCATAGTATATATATGCCAGACAGCCACTAATTAAAAATAAATGTTATAATAATATTAATATGTATTGACTAAAAAAATATATATAAATAATATATTAAAAATAATATCCTAAAATAAAAATATTCCTAGTTATAACTAATTTAAAATTAAAATTAATAAAAAATAAAATCATATATATATATAATAAATAAATTAATAAATTTATATATTAATATAAGATTAATTAATAATATATTATATATATAAATATAATCTATAAATAATATAAATAAAATAAATAATAAATTAATTAATAATATAATAATAATAATAAATTAATAATAAATACTAAAATCTATTATTATTATATATAATTTATATATATATATTAATACAATATTATATATAATTATAATACTCAACTACTATGTAGAGTATAGAGTTAATATACTAATATATAAAATATCTTACCAAAATCATCAATATTCAGAACTCATAATATATCGACTAAAAAAAATCAAAAACTCACAAAATAGAATAAAAAGAATAAAAAGATTATATACAAAATAAATGACTCAATACCTATATATAAGAACTAGATATAGTGAGAACATGACGCATAGAGAAGTATATATTTATAGTTCAAATAGATAGAAAATAAAGTACCCATTCCAAGTTTTTTTTCATTATACTCAGTACGTTGATAAGATCTGTTTTAGCTTTTATGAATTTATTCATTGAATGTATAAGTAAAAAGTATGTAGTTGTTATTTTTGAAGAGGGAATACTAATGATATAATGTGGGAACTTGTTATAGAAATTAAAATAGGTTATTAAGAATGACGATACTTATAAGTCAACGTTATTAATGTCCTATATACTCTTTATATTGGGGCAGATCACTACTATTACAGTCAAGAAAAGGAAATTGTCATAGGGCAGAATTGTTGGGAAAGTAAAAAGAATAATGTTTACGGCAAAATGCTTTTATTTAAGGCTCTGTTATAGGGCTTATTGATTAAAATTAAATTGGATATTTTTTGCCTTTTAGAGTGTGAAAATCCAGATCCAGCGTATGATGGGCACAGTTACAGACAATAATCGGACGTGGACACGTATAAAACCTTACTGGCTTGACTCGTTTATCAATAATGTAGAACATATATGGGGCCAATATATATACATACGTAATAGTGTATGGCATAAAATCCTACCTAACCTAACCTAACCATACCTAACTTAACCTAACTTTAAGATAACTGAACCTAACTTTAACCTAACTTAACCTTAAACCTAACCTAACCTAACTAAACCCTAACTAACCTAACTAACTATAATCTAACTAAAGTGTACCTATAACTAACTTAATTTCAAAGAAAAAATTTAACAATTCCACATTTAGGCATAGAAAAAAAAGAAAATTCGGTGAAATATTAATTCAAGAAAATTGGTTAAGTTCAAGAAAAGAAAAAAATTATTCGGACTACCAATTTAGAAGAAGAAATTTTTAGGAATATTGGTTTGTTAAAGGAAAAACAATGTTAGGTAATTTATAGATATATTATATTTTATTGTTATTTATATAATATATATTATATTTTAATAATATATATTTATTATAATATATATATTATATAATAATATATTAATATAATTATATTATATTCATATATATATATTATATATTATATATATATTAATATATATATATATAAAAATAAATATATATATACTATTAATAATATATATATATATATTATATATATTAATATAATATAAATATATATTAATATTATATATAAAATATTAAATATACGAGTAATTGTCCTTTTTAAACTCCTCCAAAAATCCCAAATCAAATATTTATCTGTAAATATACATAAAAATAATTAAAATCTGAATTAAAAATAAACTGCTAGAGGTCTACAAAAAAGTGGTACAAGCCTATATAATATATGTAATATATATATATATATTATATTATTAAATTAAAATAATAAATATAAATATTATAAAAATTATTAGATAATATTATTATATATATAATAAATTATTATATATAAATATATATATTAAATTAAGATAATATATATAATTTATATTATATTATATAATAATATAATATATATATATTATATTATTTATATATATATATAAAATATAATATAATATAATATATATTATATAATATATTAAATTAATATATATTATATTATGATATTATATATATATATATTAATATTAATAATATATATTAATATATATATATAGTATCTATAATTAATTATATAATATTTTGAAGTGACTCCACTTATAGTATTTAGAGTTCATCGGCCGCCACTGATATTATTATATATATTAATCTATATATTAATAATATATTATATATATATAAATATAATATATTTATTAGTATATATAATATATAATATAAATTAATATTATATAATATAATATTATATTTATTAATAATTAAGTATATATAACCTTTAATTATATATATATATGAGTATAATTATATATTATTTAAATATAATAATAATATATAATATATTATTACTTAATATTAATATATATATATATAATATATTATATATTATATATTAAAATTATAATATATATATATATATATATATACCTATATGGAATATTATTAACATTATTATATATACATATATATATAATTATAAATTAATATTACATATATATATAATATTTATTATATATTTAATATATATATATATAAAATAAATTATATATATATATTAATATATATATATTATATATTAAATATTAATATATATATATATATATAATATATATATATATAATTATAATTAATTATATATATTATTATTATATATATATTATATATATATATTTATAATTATATATATATTATAATTAATATATTATATATATAATATTATATATATACTTTATATATATTATAAATTGGTATATATATTTAAATATATTATATATATACTATTATAATGCGGAAATTAGGTAGTAATTTTACGTTTATGACTCAAGACAATTATTATTTTATTGGCAATTCGATATTTCACGTTTATTGCATCAGTAATACCTGACGTCTTTTTAAAATAAAATTATTTAAAATGACTAATAAGTTAAGAAAAAATTTTAATGCAATAAATTAAAGTAATAAGAAAAAATTTTAAGTTAGAAAAGTCCAAAAATATGTACAAGTTACTAAGTTATCTTTCATTATGTTGTTACATACTATAAATGTTTAACTATTTATTTTTCACATGTTTATTAAAATAATAGCAATATTATTTTTTTAATTAACTAACAAAGTTAATTAATCCATTTATGGATCATGAATATGATACATATAGGCATTTAGCCTATATTTGATCATTTTTATAAGGAACATTATTCGTTGTTTGATAATTATAGTTGTTGTTTTTTTTGTGTGAATTTAACTTATAAAATAATTAATTAATTTGAAAATTAATTAAGAATATATAATTAAGAATTAAAGAATGACGATATTTAATTTACGTTATTTAAGCTCAAATTTTGCAACACGTAATAAGTACAATAATTTATGTGATAGAATAAAGAAGTGCTTCATTAAAAAGTGTTTTATAGCAGATTTGCTTATTTGATAAAAAATAAATGGATATTTTGCTTTAGAATGTGAAAAATTAATATACATAGTTTAAAATCGTGGCATTATTATTTACAGTTATACTAATACCATTATTTAAAATAACATGCTTCTGGTTGTTATAAATAGTTTAGATTGTTCTTCATGAACATCCTTAAACATTTAAATTAATTGACCGACTAGTTTTCGTTTATACATTTACCTATTTCAAGACTGAATGAGCAAATATTGAAAAACACGCGAATACTCTTATTCGAATAGATCCATCTCCAATGCTAAACTATTAACAAACAATCTAGCTTCAAAATGTTAATAACTAACCTAACTTAACACTAAAATAAACCTAAATATAAATCACAAGTCGTCTACTCTACCTACTTTTATTCTCTCAGACATAATAAAAATTACATTATTAAGGTTAACATTATTAACAATTGGTAAACAGAAAAATGAATTTCAAACCTTTCCTATAAAAATATAATATTACATATATATTATTAAAATAACATAAGACCATTTCCATGCATGTGGTTAGAGGAAGGGAAGATACACTTATAGAAGACTTCTACTCCATACGTTAATCACTTCATGGAGTTCATGGCATACAATACATACCTGCAAAATTTTGCAATTTATTTTAAAACTATAGTTACGCATTCATATTCGAGGGTTAAAAACAAAATAGTTATGGAATCCGTTATTGGATATATTATCACCTAGATATTGTATAATGGGATATTATAACCTGGGAAAAAGGATATTTAATATTATAGGTACGAATATATAGGTGGATTGGATTATAGGAGATTCTCTGACTTAATAAGGATTATGGTACTTGAGGATAAGTTAATATACCCTTTAGTTGTGTCAGTACAATACGGGTTAGTGTAGAGAGTAATACTCACATATCTAATTTGATGTAGCCTTTCCTTAATGCTAAATGACATTCATTACAGGCTATATTTAATCCTTTTAATATAATTAAAATCACATGAAACAAATAAAAATAAATATAACGGGCTAGATTTTTCTTTAAACTTTTAAAAATAATTTTATCTATAATAATAATAATATGATGAATTTATGAAAATAAATTAAGTTAAACGAGATTAAAATTGTATTTTGGTGTAAAAACTCGCATAGAATCCACATATTCACAATATCGAAATACAAAAAAATAAATCATTTGGATTGATACAATAACTGTCATCTTGAGCACGAATTCAGGGAGTAATAATTGTGAAAGATTAGGTGACTTTTCGTACCCTAATGATTGTTGAGGGAATATTACTTATTTATATTTATATAATTAGCTAGATTAGGATGCTTACCTCCACATAAGGAATCATTCTTAGAGGAAGGCATAATAATACGAGTTCTATTTACATTATTCAAAATTATCATAAACTTTTTTAGATCCAAATTAGGAAATTGACCTTAGATAATAGGATTATGGTAAAGTTATTTATGGAAATATCTCTTTATATATATAATTTGGAACATTAGAAGCATCCTACATGAATCTCCATTTAATAAATTTAAATATCCTTAAGTGAATAGTTGATAATTTCATATACTTTTTGTGTTGACTCTTTCTAACTATTTTAAGTATTAATTATTTTATTATTATTTATCATTAAATAAAGTGAAGCAGCACTTCTATTATTTATTATATTATGATCATTTATATGCTGAGTTATTTTCAAATTTATGTTATATATATCTCCTAAAAATAGTTTCCGAAAACAAAATTTCGATAAATAAACTACTATACTACGATAATACTGATAGTCGGTTATCCAAAATAAATATTTAAAATGTTTAGAGATTTTAGGGATTATATTTCATAATAATTATTTTATGTCACATAATTTTAAACTTTTATTTAAGGTATTAATTATTCTTATTACTAATTATATATATAATATATATTATATATTAATATAATAAATAATTAAATATAATAATATATAATATATTATATATATATATATATATAATATAATATATATATATATATTATATATATTATATATATTATTATTATATTATTTATTATAATATATTAATTATTATATTATATCTATTATATATAATATATATATATATATATATTATATATAAGTATATATATACGTAGTATTAATTATAATAATATATTAATATATATACCGTATCATACATTTATACTATCATACATATATATCAATTTATATATAATACAATATATATATTTAATATTAATTATATATTATATATATAATATATATATTATATATATAATATATATTATATTATAATTAATATATATTATATATAATATATATAATATATATATAATATATATTAATATTAATATATATTATATAATATATATATTGATATTATTAATTATATATATAGTATATATTAATATATATATGATGAAGAGGTATTCTATATTATATATAATATTATATATATATTGTTAGTAAAATGTATGTTTGTATATTTAATTAAATATTAATATATTATTTATATATATTATTTATATTATTATATTATTATAATATATTTTATATATATATTTTATATTATTAATATTATTTATTATATTTAATTATAGTATTATTTTATTATTATTATTAATTTTAGGTTTTTTTAATTAACTATAATTAAATTTATTAAATATAATTTAAACAACCATTTTTATTTGGGTTAAAAGTATATTAAAATCTCTTAAAATTGAATATGATTATAAAATGAAGATTAATAAATATTTTATTTTGAGAATAAATATGAGTTTTATTATATCCCTTATATCTATAATAAAATATTAATATTTTTTTTGCCTTATGTAAAAGTCTCATCAAACTTAAATAATATTATGGGCTTCATTATAATTCCTGTTTATCCAGAATAAAAAAGGCAAAAATATTATTTTATAATAATGGTTCGTCTGACCCCTTAAGAAAATTTTAATCTCTTATCCTAACACTTTACATTTCACAAAATATTTTATATTATATAATCACTACTGAAGTTAGTTCATTTATTATATTAATCCCTATTTTACTATTATAATCATATTATTCAAATTATTTATATCATTAAATAATATCTGAGTATATCTATCAGTACTAATACATAATTATCACCGTAAATAAGTAATTGATATATATAATAACTTTAACTATGCTATCAATTACTTCCACTCAATATACTCTCTCTCACTCGAATAATATACAACATAAATATAATATGCTATCATATATATATTATATCGACATACAGGAATGTGTATTCTCCTAACCCCTACGCAGACAGTCAAAATAGCTCTGGACTACCTAATGAACACCAGAATTAAAGAAACCAGAATAGTGAATATATTTCCGATTAAATATTCTAAATAGCACTCACCTCTCAACCTCTAAGAACAGCAAAATCCAAGCACGAACACACATAATCCTCTCACACTCTCACTCCTCCAATTGCAAAACATCGTCATATGAAACATCAATCTTTGCAACTAATGATTGAAGTCCCGCTATACACGACAAAACAATGCAACAACGTGTCCTTATAGAAGCTAACATATAGTCTTATAATATTCACAGTAAATCTCACGCTTCTTAAGTACACAAGAATAATTCCAATAAAATAAAATGATACAAAAATATATATAAATAATTACCTGTAATAACCAATAAAATAATTATAATATAAATACTACTAATATTATTGTAATATATATATATATATAATATAATATAATATATAATATATAATATATATATATATATATATAATAATTATATATATAAATTTAGATAATAGACTCTCACTCACTTAATGTATATATATAATATGATTATGTATATATAATATATATATATAATAATTAATTATATATATTATAGATATTATATTATATATAAATTAAATATATATTATATATAATATATTATTATATATAATATTATTTAATATTATATATTAAAATAATAATATGTATATATATATATATATCATAATATAAATATTAAATATATATATATATTAATATATAGTAGTATATATATATATAAATATTATATAACTAATATAATACATATTAATATGATCATATAATAAACCTCAATAAATATATATATATCCAATAATCAATAGAATTATATATTACAAAAAGTCCAAATAATCGCTCAATAGAATTATAACACAATATAAAACCTCCTTACCAATGCATACACTTCATATATACTAAAATAATAACCTACCCCTTATATAAATAGCTGATCTACAAATACCCTAATAGAAATCAAAGATCAGAATTAATACCTCTTGTCCATAATATATAATATATATAAAAATAAATATATATATTATTATATATAATAATAATATATATATATTACTATATATATTATTATAAATAAATATATATATATTAAATATATACTTATATAATATATTAATATATAAATAAATCAAATATATTAATAATTAAATATAATAATATAATATAATATATTAATATATATTAATATATTAAATACACTATAATAATATATAATAAATATATATATTATATATGTACCTTTGAGTACTTTAGCATATGAAATAAACATATAAAATATATATTATTCTCAGTAATATTTCAAATAATATGTCTGCTGCCTTGCAACAGTTCAAAATAAACAAGATTTTTAGTATAATAAATATATATAATATAATTAATGAAATATGTAATTATGATCAACACATATTAATTAAATATTGATGATATTAAGATTTCTCTCATATAAGCCTATATAAATAATATATAATATAATACATCTGATTAAACACTTATAAGTTAAGACGAATTAATTTATTTAATTACATGAATAATATAAGGTAAATAACTGCTTATCATTTATTATTATAATTAACCAATTGCCTCCATCTTTCTTCCTTAGATACATCATCTTAAGTCACTATAGAGAATATAAAAGAAAAATTATGGGAATCAAAAACTATGCTTATCATGCAGTATAAAGTGAGGAGGAATCACATCATTTAAAATGAAATATACATACTATATATGAACTATATAAAATAACTTTTTAAGTTTTCATAAATCACCTTATAATTTGGAATTAATGGATTATAATGAGATTAAATTATACATATATTATACACAAACACACACACACACACACACTAACATCACACAACTAATTAATAATATATATATTTATATATATATATATAAGTATAATAATAAAATATATATAATATATAATATATATATAAATATATATAATAATGTTATAATAAAATCTATGCTTAGTTATTAAAAATTAACGAAATCTTATTCAATTTTAAGTACAAATATATAATAATACGAAAATGCACTCTATAACAACTACCAATATAATAATCTCAATATACTACAACATATCATATATATGTAGTGTAATGTGGTGTGATGTGATGTGTAAAAAGTGTAGAACGCCATGTGTTGTGTAATAATCCATTGTCTCTGCATTACGTGTAGCACTAATATAAGCGTATGTCCAATATCGAAAATATAAAAAAATAAATAAAAATTTTACAGATGGAAAACCAACTTAAAAGTCAATGAATACCTGACAACTTAATTGAAAAATGAACGCGTAAAATATTCTAGTACCAATCACAATATAATATATCGCAATTTTTCACTTTATAGTAAAATGAAAGAAAAAGAAATATAAATAAGTTTCTAAATAATGGTTCTAAACTAAACCAAACCAAACCAAACCCAAACAAAACAACAATAATAAATATCAAAAACAATAAAAATGCAAATAAATTATAAAAACAATAATACATAAATATATAAAATTAGTATAATGACTAATAATATTGAAATATGATTTCGTAAAATATAACCTACGTACTTATAATGAACTATTCTATCTAATTCAAGCCATATTTCGATTACCATTTTGGATACATAAGGGCACATCCCAAAGGGCATTCACCTTGCTGAAATATTAGTCGACGCCTGTATGATCATATTAATAAAACTAATTACTACCTTAGATGTAAACAAAGATAGCAACACACATACACTTTTTTAAGTAATGCCACATTATTTACATATATATATATAAATTGTTGTATACTATATACCCTACTATATACTATTATAAGCCACTTAATAATTTAAATATAACTTATAATATAACTACAATAATCTATAAATAAAAAACCCCTATATAATATAATAACCAAATTAAAATCACCCTTAAAAAAATAATTAATATAAAATATTATAATATAGCTAGGGTATATTCCCAAAAATATATCTAAATAATGATGAAATAAGAAAAAATATCCAAATGTAAAAGTGATAACCTATTAAATATTAACAAGTGCCAAATAATAATATTAAAATCAAAAATGACAAAATATGTATAGATATAATATTATAAGTTATATTACTATACATATAGTCGTGTAGTGTTTCTGTCATTTTTACTTTGCGAAACTATAATATATATAATAACTAATCATACCACACGATCGAAATAACCCGATAATATATAATCAATACTGAAATGATATACAAAGGGCACATATTAATAGAAGAAACACCACACAATAGCCACCACATCCCTTAAGATCAATTATCCAGACACTGGACACCACTCCCATCCCACTCAATAAAATATATTATACTCTAAAAATTATAAATCAAAGATGACACTCTGATTTCAATAATACATCAATATAGAAAAAAACAATAATATAATAAATAAAATAATATTACATAAAATAAATAAAATATTAAAATCAAGTACTACATATTAAATCTATACCAACTAATAATATAATTATAGCACTAAAACCAGCATCCTAATTCATAACGCATTCAGTTTAGTGAGCAGAAATTTCGATAGAGTAGAAATTCAATATCAAAATAGTGAATAAAGTATAATTGAACCAACAGTTGCCTATTAATTAAGCCGATATAGTCGAAGGCATGCACTGTTTTTTTATAATATCTCCTATCTCTACTCATCAAACGAAAAAAGACCACCATCCACCTTTCAGATAGATATATAAAATGAAAAATCGATGATCAACAAATTGATAAGTCTCCAGGATAAATTATTGAACCAATCCCTGCTATCTACCCAATACCGTACCATATTTGTAAGACAGTGTTGCACGTAACCCAAATCCCACCTATACAAGCTATCACATTCCTACTATAGCACACACATTTCAATAAACCCATTAACATACCTGCATATGCAAATCAAAAAAAAGATTTAGATATAACTATTCCAATTCAGAAATCCCTAGTATCAATAATGTATACTATTATACATATTAACTTTTATCTACCAATATAAGCCTCTCTAGCAATCACTAGTTAATTCTTAGATTCATGACAAAACATTAGCTATTCCTACACGATAGATACAACAGTATGCTCATATCTTGCAGATTGACGCAAGATATTTCCAAATAAACGCCGAAGAACATATCCCTCAATAAACCGACAATCACATATTTCACACAGACAATCAAAACAACATTCCCAAGATAATCAATAATTCAAATAATATAACATATACTATAAACATTTATATGATCCACTCAAAGTACACCATCAGGACCACATCCTTCTATGTCTAACACTTAAGTATGTAAATGTTATCTTCATTCGTATAGCTAACGTGAATCATCAAAAAAAAAAACCAACCTTGTACCCTCATATATCTCATTAAAAATAAATCATCAACATAAAATAAACGTATATACAAAGAGTCTCCTTATTAATCTTCTCTAGTTCTAATAAGGCAACCTATTATGTCTTAAATAATACCCTATACATCTTTCATATATCTCGTTATCATAACTAACTACTATAATAACTCATAACATTCCGAACCCATCTTAAGATCAAGCATCTAAACACCTAATACTACAACTAATATCCTTACTTCAAGATAATAATACAAACAATTCCTCAAGCCCAAAATAAATCACCAATTCTTGTTATATAATACATCACATTACTATTTTATTAGGTATGACTAATGTGAACAAATACCAAAACGTCTTGACCATAGATAGTATTTAATACAACCTTCAGAGCAATAACGGACCAGCAGTATGTGGTCCATAATTTATAAAGTTTCAAAGTAAAGCTTTGAAATCACTACATTTTTAATCTCACGCGTCATCCATAATAACCTTCTATCTGATATACAAATACAATAATTTAAAAACATTTGACAGCGAGTACCATTCAACACAGAATCTCGAAAGTATCTTCCACTTTCTCCCTCGCCTCTCCTACCAAACTATGACCTTTATAGACATGTACATATTCTCTAGTATTCATAAGCTAACACTATTAATAAACTTAACCAACTTAGAATAATACTCCCTACTCAATTAATAACTATTACTGTGAAATACTTGATATGTGCAATACCCCAGCCATAGAGCTGATGAGTAAAATCAATAATATATACTTATTCAAATGATTTACAAATAATCTAAACTATAAATAAATATTCACAGGGACTCCTTATTGCAGTATACACACATACGACATACTCGCAGCTAATATAATATCTCCTTAAAATAAAAAACTGTCGCAAAACCCGCGTCAAAACTGATCATAGTAATTATAGCTCTAATCAAAAAGCCACATCATTAAAAATATAATACTCAATATTTATGCCTTAAAAATAATTGAAATTTTTCAAAAGTACTTCTTTCATTAACCTTTAAACACATTAACTGCTCTGTAAACATACTAATACTAAATAATATTATCCCCAGATCTCCTTTAACCTACCTCTATTGTATCACATAATTTCGCAGTCGTGATATAGATGCCTATTAATTTGCCGATATCAATATGTATCAGCTTCTACAATAAGTACTTACAGAACATCTTGTTAAATATTATTTAGTGTAAATAAATATAATACTTATCACTATTCTTTATTTAGAATGTTACATAGATTTGATGACATGCCAATAATAAAATATTTATTATGCGTAATTTGCTCTATTATCTTAATGTTGGAGGGACAGGATAACTGGATCTATATTAGAAAACCTGTTTTCCATTTACCATGACAATCCAAAACTGTAAATATTCAATAGCAACTGATATTATATCCTCCCAATACTGAATAAAGTATGTCTTTAAAATAATTTCAAAAGTTCTCACATACCGAATTAACCATTTACTATTCTCATAATTGGTAAATTTTTATATTCTTTTCTTAAAACTCATAGAACTTGAATATTTCTTTATACACAATGATAATTAGGTAATATTTAATCACATATAATATCTAAATAATAATAATCAATAAAACATAGTACTCCTATGCAATCACATCGAAATAACTACTAATTAATCATTATTATAAGCTACTCCTTTATGCATTCATGATGTATATACCTTATAATAAGTACATATAAAGTAATAATTATTATAGATAAAATGTGATTAATTGAATATACTACTAATATGTTATGCTCACATATAATCACTACTAATAATCAGAAATCAAACTATATTTCCTATAACAATCCTCCTATCATCATTCATTAGTGATACATATAACGTCAGTCGGTATCTATATATCATCATATATGATACAGTCACATAAATAAAGAATAAATTAAAATATAATTAGTGTAAAATATTATATAATTAACTTAATATCAACTATATAGAAATATAAATAAAATAATTATAATATAACTAATTAATAAAATATAATATATACCTATATTAAATTATCTTAAAAAATATATATTATATATATAAGATAGAAAATGATAGTGATGTGTGATGAGATGCTTATATGATGTGTTGAAAATCCCGTCCATACATAACCAATCTGTGTGATGTGTCCGATAGTTGAATAAGAGTCATATAGCTCATGATATCTCTGTTGCTTCATCTGAATCCTCTAAAGTAACTGCTCAAGAGATATATGCGGCAGACGTTACTGAAGTCGCTAATACTGAAGTACTTAATCTCTAACGTAAATGACGCCACTATTTATATATAACTTTGTTGTAAAACCTTTAAAAATATGACAAGCACCGAGAGTTAGTTGCTTTTGCTGTCTTTAGAATCTGCCTCTTTCTACTCACACCAAGGGAGCTAAATTATGTTATAACTACTTAATTCTGTGAAATTAATAACAAATAATTTATATAACCATATAAACATTAAAGTGTATAATAATCCTTTTATCCTATAATAAAACGTGATTATCTCTAATTATCATCTATATAGTTTGAAGAGAGTTATAATACAGCTATTTGTTTTTATTGTAAGTTAAAAAATAATTTAGGAAAATATATTGTCAGCCTTTAGTTAATAATTAAATAATATAAATGATAGAAATTAAATCTTAAGCATAATAAATACATTAATTTATATATTCATAATAATTTAATTATTTTACTAATGCTATTACTGACTAATTCTGAAGTCAAATGTTTATCAATATATATTACATAACAAAATTTACATTATTTTTAAAATGAATCTTACATCTTTTATCGTGTTTATAAACTAGCTGAAAAAAAATGAGTTAAACTAATGTCCTCCATAGAATAAAATAATAAAGTATAATATTCATATAACGATAATTTTTTATAAGGCAAACATTAATTATTATTATATCATTAAAAGTAAATTATATAAGTCAGATTAAGAATGTAGATTAGAGTATCAACTTCCTTCAATATTATAATCGTATTTGTATAACGCGAAATATAAGTACTCCGATTATTTAAATTTTATACAAATACTCGTGTCAGATAGTACTTCATATGTTGCGTCGGAATCCTATGATAGTCCTCTCCGATAGAGTATTCGCAAATATTATGTTGAATCCTTCTAACTCATATAATATTCCCCGTAATAGTTTCTAAAGCCTCTAGATCTTTAACAAATAATAATTATGAGCTCCTAACTTTTTCAGAAACATGTCTTGAATAACCATATAAATTTACTTTGAGAAAACTCACGATTTATTTTAGATGAATATTTCTAAATAAAGAAAGACACTGATTATTCATCGCTCTATAACTAGGGAAGCTACATTCTATTCGGCACTAAAATTGATGATGTGTATAATACACATAACAGCCGCAATGCTGAATTTCTCTAAGACGTGTCACACCTTACTCTATGAGAGTTAACATCATTGCGTCTAGACCAAAATAAAGCTTGAACAATAGCTAGATGCTGATTTCATGAAGTTACCGATATAAGATGACCGTACCAATGTGTAAGAAGTCAGTACCCAAAATCCAATTCTCGATTTGACCGAACCATTGCTGTGTAGACCTCGGAATAGTCTCCAAAATAATACGGCCCAATATGAGTGAAACTTCTATACAATCTGATCTCAGTATATGGAACGAAAATCGACTCACTCGACTTGAGGATAACCAAATCATGATAGAGGTGCGTAAAGGAAGATAATTTGCACCGGCTTTCAAATGACCTAATTGGAACGACCTACTCTCCGAGAACCTATCAAAGTGAGGGTATTATTGTAATACATTCGAAATCCTTTCGTGTTTCGTACTGAATCACTAGCAAGAGGCCTTTATTAACGAATATGGTGCCTCCAGACTCTTCCTCAGTAAATGAACCGATCGACTCAGGACAGAAAAACATATAGGAACTGAATTATTGAAGTCTCGGCAAGGTTAAATGTTTACAAGCTTGACTTCTAAAATTTCTGTAAGACTTGCTCAATTTTGGTAAAGAGTAAGAATCGCAATCACATTCACAAAGAAGTGACACACTAAGGTGAATATCTCCAATTTTTAATTCTACTTGTGTATATAAAAATTAAAAAAAAAAAAACAAGAAGAAAAATAATATATAACTAATCATAGATATAGATAGAAAGAAAAGTCTTTCTTTGAATAGACAGTATAAATTTATTATGGAGTCTCAAGTTGATTTCATAGATGGTCTTCTCTTGTTTGTATTTATAAATAATTTCACCAAAAAGTATGGAATATTGAAATTTGATCAATTAAAAATTAATGGAAATATCCTTTAAAATATTGACGAATAAATATACTTTTATAATATTACATTATATATTTAATTATTTAATATAATATAAGTCAATTTGCTGCTAAGAAAGCAAAAAGAATACAAAACAAATGATGTAGGAGCTTCTATTTGACACTATAAATAATTAATATGTATTTCAACTTATAAAAGCACTATAATATTAATTAACGATCACCCACCTAAAGCGTCAAACACTAAAGCTTATACGTAGTCTAATGATAATGAAGGATAAGTAATCAAAGTGAATAAGCTAACATATATCGATAGATGATATACTCAACTTCTAGCAGGTGGGATATAGTAGGGGTCCGCCATATGTAATGTGGATCACTGATTACATCTACCAAGCAATACAATCCTAGATATTAGTAGAACTAGCCAATATGTTGAATTAAATTCTTAGACAGAGTATGTCAAGTCTCCTAAATTACACCATAATGACGATAATTCCCGCTCAGCAGTGAGTTATGTATGTGTCCTCAGAATTATAGACATCATCCTGATGACGGATAGGCGTGCAAAAAAGCCCATATCTATTGTATGAAGTCTCTTCTCAATCTATATTTTAACCAACAGAAGACTGCAGATGAGATCACCAGAATGGAGAAAGTTACATGCTAGAATAGAGTATCTCGTTAGTTCCAGGTCAAGAACTAGAAGAGCTAAGTATAAGTCATCATGTAGTGTTGATCGTAAATATTCACTCCCCTATAAAATCTGATTACTAGTAGAGAGGGTTTTCTATAGAGTCTTGAATAGCATGAGTGTGACGTGGACATTCCGCGTATAAATTATATCATAACACAAAATTACATAAGTATGATATGAAACATTAGAAGGATATTCGTCCCTAATCTCTAACCAGTTTAAGAGAATCCATCCGAAGAAGAATATAATATAATGATTACAGTGACGATGAAAAATAGTCGTTTAAACTAAGGCTAAGTTAAGGAACATACTCCTTGACCGGATATGATGTTATCAACATGAAAAAATGTATAATATAAATGGTGACTCAGTTATACACGAATATTATCACTTGTATCTGAGTAAATATGGTATCTGCTTGAAATTCGTTACTTCTGCTAAAGTAGGTAATAATAAACTGCCTGATCTTATTGATTTAGTGAAAACCTAGTGCTTTAACTTTTCCTACTGGTAGTGTTGTAAAAAATATATTTATTCTATTGAAGTACGTTCTGATTCCGTCCTTCTATCTTTGGAATATTCTATCCTTATCTCAGTAATCCCGTGTGCATGTTCTTCGCTCCTTATGTGACGATACATATCTTGGTTTATTTGCAGCCGACTTAAACGACTTCGATTTTTTTTCATTTTTGTAAACTTCATACTGGTAATATATGAATGTGAATGAAGTGGTCTTGGACATAAAGGTTAATTAATAATCCCACTCAATTACTATACGTGTTCCTAGAAATAATGTTTAATATGTTTCTCTGAATATGCTTACGGCTAGCGAGTTAAACAAAGTATTCCTATATAACAATACGAAAATGTCATACTCCATATTTAATAACAAAGATTACGACCCATACAGCGGTATTAGTGAGAAGTAATCGAGAATCTGTAGAATCCAGAATAACAAGAAATAAAAGAGACTCAGTTATTTTATAACTATTTGACTGATCCGAAATTATAAGATTAAAACCGGTATTAATATATTGCAATATAATAAATATTTGACTATTGACAAGAAAGCCCAAACGCGATTATTTTATTATATCATAAAGCCATTTATATAAATCAGATCAATTGATATCAATACATATTCTCTACCAATATATAACTCGTGCAAATGCTATAAGAATAACTAATCAATACATTTCTAAAGTTTATAACTATTAGAAGAGTGTGTATATGTTTCATATTCATAATGCAGTTTACGCTCGGATTATTCATTGATAATATGCTCATGTCTCTATAATAACATATCTAATAAATATAAGGGCTCACTTGGAAAATTAAGTTGGGTTAAAGTACATTTTTAAAATGCTTTAATGTGAAACAAGATACTTTAAAGCGTCAATTTACTATTCATAGATCTGTGATTGATTTAATAATAATATGCGGCTCTACCTTTACTGTGACTGGAACTGGCTGTTTTTGTTTGTGGACCTGGCTCTTATCTATGAGTAGTGATAAAATAATATATTGATTGAATATAATAAAGTCTGACCTCCTATACATATATCTATTCCATCATCGCTATCTACTAGACAATATTCTAGTAATGAGTAATAATACAGTAATACTAATTACATTAGTATTATCAATATACTAATACTATAAATATATATTATATAGTAACATATATATAGGGAACAAACCTCAATAATAATAAAAAATCTAATAATTATACCTCGACCAATTTACCATGAATACATCAAATCATCAAATTCTAGTGATATAATTACAGTACCCACGTCGTTTCTTATACTTAATACAATAATATTAAATGAATAAACTATTAAAGAAAGCAAAGAAACACCTGGCGAATTATTTAGCATACACGCATTACTTTTAACATAGATGATGATCAACCAATCACACAATCAAATCACAACCAATTTCAACCCCAATGTTAATCGCACACCAATACTATCAACCATTCACATAATAAAACATTATATAAACATATAATATAATATCATATCATATAATAATACTAAATATAATTAAAAATTTTAATAATATTATAAAATATATAAATAAATACTATAATATAATAAATAAATACATTTATACATAATACATAGATATGATATATCAATACCTCACCCTTATTACCAAACATATATATCATTCTAATAAACTAAAACTATATATATAAATAATATTTATAATTATCTTATATAAAAATACTAAATATCCATTATATTATATAATTATTAATATAAAAATACATCAAATAATATAATTAATATATATAATAAAATATAAATAATATAAAATATATAAATTATCATATTATATATAAATATATATATATATAATACTATATATATATATATATTAATATAAATAATAATAATATAATATATTAATATTTTATATATATATTAAATAATTTAATAATATATGATATATTACGACTGTCTTCGATTGTGGACGCGTAATAATGAATAAATCCTGAAGAGTTTTAGAGACTTTAGAAACCTATAATTCGAAAAATCAAACGTAGAAAAAACTAAAACAGACACAGTGGAAGAACTGAAGAAAGCATGTTGAAGGGTCTATCACAAAGCCACGCAACTAAACAAATTACGATCACTTACACAACCAACACGAGAACAGAATCTTAGTCAAAAATAACGCCAGAACGTGAAATTAAACTCTAAATGAACAGTAAACCAACACACACTACTAGTACTTATAGTGTATAAAATGCTATTATTAATGAAGAACTAAAGAGTTGATTTAAGTTTGATAAGTATATTCATTATAATAAGTAAAGAAAAAATTTATGTTAACGATTAATAAATTTCAAATAAATTATTTAAGATTTATTTTATTTCAAAATTATGTTCATATAAAATCCGAGATGGAGGAGCAACAATTATATTTACAAATCTCTAAAACGTTTCTTTTAAATAATTAAATTAATTTGAATTGAAATGAAAAATTAAATAAATAATAGAAAAAAAGAATTTTGAAACTTTAAATATTAGGAAAAGTTAAGGCCGCATTCGCGAAGTCGATCTGATAATCACATTATGGGTAGATAGTAATAAAATTCAACATCTCTTCGTCTAGATTAGTAGAAGGGGCTGAAAACTACCTACTTCTATTCAATATTTGTTATATCTTTTTCAGTTGATTAATGGTGGTAGGATGATAAGTTTTTATAAAAAAACTTATCACCATACCTATATATATACAATAAAATATATAAAATCCTCCACTATAACCTACTCAAATCCTCGCTTACTACTAACCCTTAACACCACTTTATCGCCTACAAAGGTATGACGTAGATTAATGAGTGTCTTGAGTAATTATAACAATAAAATAATATATGTATTCATACATGTGATATGTGATAGAAACATCTTGAATCAACAAGTAATAAATAGAATAACACTAGACATAGAAAGAAGAATGTAAAACAAATTTAATAATATTAAAAATAAAAATATACAAAATAAAAACTAATATAATACCATATGACATATAAGAATGAAGAAAAGAAATTATTATATAAAGATAGATAATAATAATATGATATATATATATAATATATATATGAATGATTCGGACAGAATCCCAAGTCATAAGATACCCACCTTACAAATAAACTCGACCCTAGATATGTAAGTCTTAAACCTCACAGAATGATAAAGTGTGCAAATAAGATCACGTACTGAAATATAAAAAGTGATAAAAATGAAATAGAATTAAGAAAGAGAAATATATATTAAAATAAGAGAGAAATGAGTAAAAAGAGAAAAAGGCACGAAAGATGATAGAGCGAGAGGACATCGCGATGATGAGAATAGATAATATAAGTAAACACGTCTCGTGTTAATATATGATCTGCATAACCTCGCTATAACTGTAATCATCAACTCGAGTGAACGGAAGTTGATTGAAGATCGAGTAGAGGAGATAGAAAACTGTACGTCAGCCCCACCCAACAACACCTGTGCAGCATAGCGAGAAAAAATATAAATAATGTGATGACGGATAATTGGTAAGAGGAGTATTGAATAAAGGAGATAAGAGAGAAGGCCACATAGAGAAGGATAGATACTTTCAGATGCTAGACTGATACAAAAGCTATAATATGGTATAGATATTTAATTTCATGTATATAAAAAAGC
>JABUQX010120949.1:7500-14879 GCA_015478945.1 Trachelipus rathkii | reverse complement strand
GTGCGAGTCTGAGGTGGTTTTAAAATCATCTAAACAATCCATTAGCATCGCTTTTCATATTAAAAGATGATCAATGAAGATCTCTTTAAAATTATTAAGATTTTTTATTTGGCTAGAGAGCGTCCCCACCCACCACGATTTTGAGTATTGTACGCGTGGCGCTTAATCACAAAGAAAAGCTCCCACTTTACCCTTTAAGTATAGCTCAAAACTTTCTCTTTTTTTTTCTTATTCTTTAATTTTGAGGACTACATTTATTTAATATATATATTAAGTATTCAATATGAACCACAAGTCTAAGATTATATATATATATATATATATATATATATATATATATATATATATGGTTAAGTTGTTGTTATATATATATATATATATATATATATATATATATATATATATATATATATATATATATATATATTATTAATACTATATTATAAATATATATATATTTATATATATATATATATATATATATATATATATATATATATATATATATATATATATATATATATATATATATATATAAGGCGCTCTAAATGGATTTCCAAAAAAGTCTAAAGATCCTTCGAAAATGAGGAAACACCCAAAATGAGCCAATTTTATCAATTCCTTTCGGACGGACCAAATTCCGCAACCGAAAATCGCTCCCATAACCGAGTTGTAATATCAATTTGCTGCTTCTGCGCCGTGCATAAGGTTTTTTTTTTTTTTCGAGTTTCAAAAGGAAGAAAATTAAATAGATTAAAGAAACTCGAGAGGAGACTTCTTTATAAACTCATTAACGACTTTGCGGCCACCATCATTTCATCATTTAGGGCAAGGTTTTCTTCTTTAAGTAAGTAAATAACGAGTCTAAGTACTGACACCCATTCAGAGAATATTTATTTCGATAGGATTATCATCATGGTCCTCTACTCAATTGATATCAAAAAGAGAAAGTATTCAGGATCATCAATAAGAATGTATACCCCTATATATATATATATATATATATATATAGTTATATATATATATATATATATATATATATATATATATATATATATATATATATATATATATATATATATATATATATATTTTATATATATATAAATATATTTATATATATACAGTATATATATATATATATATATATATATATATATATATATATATATAGGTATATATATATATATATATATATATATATATATATATATATATATATATATATATATATATATATATATATATGTGAGAGAGAGAGAGAGAGAGAGAGAGAGAGAGAGAGAGAGAGAGAGAGAGAGAGAGAGAGAGAGAGAGAGAGAGAGAACCGTTTTTTGTAATGTTATTTTGAGCAAAATTAAGTTAGAAACTTTTCTGTATATCTTTATGATAACGCTTTTACTCTAATTTATAGGAAACACCTTAGATAGTCAAGTTGTCCCTCTACCGGACCAAATAGTTTAGGAATAAAAATTAGAAATGTTTATTTGGATCAAGATGAATCGTACACCAAAAGACATTTCTGACCCAACCATTTTAAATCTACTTTAAAAATGAAACGGAATTGAGTAGAAAATAATGAAAAATTATAAAATAAAACCTGCAGAAAAAAATATAAAAAAGATCCATATATATATATATATATATATATATATATAGTATATATATATATTTATATATTTATATATATATATATATATATATATATATATATATATATATATATATATATATATATATATATATATATATATATATATATCATTTCCTGGTTCTATTTTAAGGGAATCTTAATTTTGTTAGGAAAAAGAGCACCAAAGCCTCATTGAACATCTAAAAAAAATATTTTTCAACGTTTCGATAAACTACTGTTCTCATCATCGGGACAACTACAAAGAAAATTAATAAAATGACAAATATAAATAAAAATGAAAAACTAATATTAAGTATTTTAAATATATTTAAATTTACAGGAGAATAAGGCAAAAAGAACGTTAAAATTTTATAAACAGAATATATACTATGGTTAAACCTGAATAATAATATAATATATTATCGATAATGAGCTGTAAAACTGGCGCACAAAACTCGCCATTCACTATACGTGAGACTTTTCTGTAAGCTTAATGACAACTGTAAGTTAAACGGACCACAGTCATTATTGAGAGCAGGTTTGAAACTGAAGATATATAGTTATTCTAGTATATGAAGATAAGTTGGTTTTTGATATTATTGAAAAGTGGGAATGATCTAGATTCTATAGGGTGGTCATTAATATTCAATGTTCTCTAATGGAAGAATAAGATCATTTGTTGAAATATTTTAATACCAATTTATATTTTGGACTCTTCCTCTTTGATATACCGTTCAATAAGCTCGTTTTTAAACTCTACATTAAACCAGAAGATAACTTACCACACTGCTCCCAAAAAAAGATATTTTCACCAAATTATCTTTTAATTATTTATAATAATATACATATACAAGGGTATGTATATAGTAATGTTAATAAAAATAGTGTTAAGTTTTTTTAATTAGTGTTAATCTTAATGTTATTGATAATATTGTTAGTGATGATTATATATATATATATATATATATATATATATATATATATATATATATATATATATATATATATATATATATATATATATATATATATATATATATATATATATATATATATATATATATATATATATTCTATTTATTTATATAAAAGCGCCCGGTAGCTCAGTGTCAGAGCACTCGCCAAACAAAGCGAGGGTCCCAGGTTCGCAACTGGTCGGGTGGGAGAACGTGAACTATTGTCTCCTTGGACTTGGCTTAGTAATTGCCCTCCATATTTACCGGTATATATATATATATATATATATATATATATATATATATATATATATATATATATATATATATATATAGAAAAAATATATATATATATATATATATATATATATATATATATATATATATATATATATATATATATATATATATATAAAGAAGATGTAATTAACTTCCTGCTAGAGAACTTCCACCAACTCGATATTAATTTAATTTTCACATCAAACCATAATATCTCTTCCATTGTAAATCATGAACACAAAACTCCGATGTCTCTTCGTTCCTCTGCCTTACATAAATTTACTTGTGATGGCTGCTTACGGTCTAACTTGGCAGTACAGCCCTCCAACTCGCCGTGGAGAAAGATGAACATCGGGGTAGGTCTCTAGTACTGGCAACTTTTTATGCACTCCGTCTCAATCTTCTATTAGAGAACAATTCATATTAATGACTACCCTCCTCTAGTTCATTCCTACTTTTCAATAATATCACAAATCAACTAATCTACATATATTAGAATCACTATATATCTTCATGCAGTTTCAAACCTACTCTCAATAATGACGGTGGTCCGTTTAACTTACAATTGTCGTAAGAGTTTAAAATTACAGAAAAGTTTTACGGCTTATTATCGATATTGCATTATTCAGTTTTAACCATAGTATACATTCAGAATATAAAATTTTAACGTTCCTTTTGCCTTATTGTAAAGCAAAATTAAAGATATAAATTACTTAATATTGTTCTTCATTTTTATTTATATTTTTCTCATTGTTTTTTTTTTTCTTTATAGCTGTCCTGATGATGAGAACAGTAGTTTATCAAAACGCTTTAATATATATATATATATATATATATATATATATATATATATATATATATATATATATATATATATATATATATATATATATATATATATATATATAAAAAGATATATATATATATATATATATATATATATATATATATATATATATATATATATATATATATATATATATATATATATATATATATATATATATATATATATATATATATATATATATATATATATATAAATTTATTATATATATATATATATATATATATATATATATATATATATATATATATATATATATATATATATATATATATATATATATATATATATAATCAATCTAATTTTTTAACAAAATCAATTATTAAATTTGATTGAAAATATTAAAAATTGCAAAAAAAATTATTTGAAAATAAATATGCAGACCCTTTGGCCATTCAGAGAAAAAAAAGTAATTCTGTGTAAAACACAATATAAAACATCACTCAGTTAATGAGTGTAAAATTACAAGCTACTTTGGCTTCATCTTTAAATACATTTGAATTATAATTTATCATAATTATCAATTTATCTTAATAATTATATATTGATTTTTGTAACATATCAAATTATAAAACTTCAAATATATATATATATATATATATATATATATATATATATATATATATATATATATATATATATATATATATATATATATATATATATATATATATATATATATATATATATATATATATATATATATAATATCGGTAGAGGGGTCGGCACACAGGTGAGTTGAACTGAATGACAAAAATATTTATAGTAATCACTGGGTCAGTAACTATTATACACCAAATATATTGAAAAAAAAAATGACATTTGTCTCCAACAAGTCAACAGATGAACAAAAAATATTCTTGATTTTGATAGTTTAGAGATAGATATGCCTCGTATTAAATCCGATAATGAAGGAATGGAGATATATTTTGAGCAAAAAGTCCTAAAAACACCTTTTCATATATCTTAAAAAGCGACGTTACTTAATTAACTAACTGGTACTACTAAATTCAAGCAGTATATTTTAATATTTCGAATATATAAAATTAACTACTATGTAGAGATGTCACCATTAATAAGATCCTGTACAAAATTCCAAGGGAAACTTTTCAATTGGGTGGCTTCTGTAGCTGGAGGGCGGCATGAGATTTAAAACCTAGTTAGCAAAAATAAACCCTCATCGAAAGCTTGATTTAACTGATATGATTGGTGAAATTTAAATCATGTTCTCTGTCTACAAATTTGCATACAAATGTTTTTTTTTTATATAATAATGGGTTAAACCGTTAAAATGAGCTTCAAATTTCGATAGTAGTAGTTCTGATTGCTTGTGCCTCACACATACATACGTACATACACACACGAATATATATATATATATATATATATATATATATATATATATATATATATATATATATATATATATATATATATATATATATATATATATAATACATATATATATATATATATATATATATATATATATATATCGTGGGTGTGTTTGCAAACGCGTTCCGTGCAATTTAGTTCGAGCATGAGAATTAAATCAGTTATTATGAAGTGAAGAAGTATCTGTAAAGCTTTGATTACTTTTACAAGAACATTAGTTCATATTCATACCTGCCTATTTTCAGGCTGCCTGGAACGGCCCAAGGGGAATTTACGCAAGTCCAAATTGGACGGCCTTAAGCTGCGGGATAAACGTTTCTGAAGAGCTACTGTAGGATTGTAATTTAGATAGATAGATAGATAGATAGATAGATATAGATAGATAGATAGATAGATAGATAGATAGATAGATAGATAGATAGATAGATGCGATAAATTCTTATCGCACAGTTGAAATTTTAATAACATACATTTACAAATTAAAAGTTAATATCTGACAGATTAGTTAATCCAAATTTCGTTTTTGCCTTTAATCATTATCAAATCAATACATATTTGTTAGACCGATATTCGGACAAGTTAAAATTCCATAAGTTGCTGAGCAAAGACTTCGTGATCCTATGCCCTTGAAAAGATTCACTGGTGTACAGAAACTGTTTGAATTTATTCAAATGATATTAATCGAACAGCGTTATAAAATTTGGTTTAGGTGACCAGTAAATGACCCATATTATGAGTCGTACCTGGATAGCCTCACAGTCAAAATGCACCAAATAATCACACTAAGAATTAATATTATGCGCAAAAGTTCAAAAGAGAACTACCCTCGTTTAACGCATATTCCTAAAACGATGCACATGACAATCTCGCTACATGTGGTTCGCGGTGGACTTTGAAATATACAACCTGAATGGTAATTGGAAGTTGTTGAAAGTTATAGGATGCGTTCCACGCGAAACATTCTCTACAGAAATTGAAGAACATTGAAGCGAAACGCTCCACTAGTATCCCATTTTCAATCCTATTTAAACGAAATTTTGGCTACTGCAATTAGATTTAAAGAAATTTCCCCCTTTAGTTTTCGCTGCAGAAAATAACAATGTTAAATAGTCTATTAAAACGATTTATCAACTTTCTTAGGCAAATATAATTTTTCAAAATCTGTTATACATGTCATTCAGTATATTTAACGGTTTTTGATAAAAAGTTAGCTTTATATTAGTAAATAATTAACAAATTCGCTTCTTTCATTTACTCCTATTTTCAGTTGTTCCAATAATAATAATAATAATAATAATAATAATAATAATAATAATAATAATAATAATAATAATAATAAATAATAAATAATAAATAATAAATAATGAATAATAAATAATAATTAATAATAATAATATTTCTAAAAACTCAATATCAGCATTTATTTTAACATATGATTTTGTTGCTTTTTCAAGCCTCCTAAATGTATTTCTGTCTACACAAGAAATTTTCTTTAGTATTATTCTGGAATAAAATAAAACTCGTTGTATAGTACCAAGCTTTCGTCCGTACACTTCGGACATTTTCAAGGAATAGTTTTATTTTTTTATATTTTAACAATTTTGATAATATAAATATTATTTAAACTAATAACAAAAATAAATAAACAAAATTAATAATTTTAAAAGTTAGAAAAGTTAACCTACGCTGATTTTATTGTTATTTAAAAATGTTTAAAAAATTTGACATTTCATTATATTTTATGTTATTATGATTATTATTATTATTATTATTAATGATTCACCGAGGCGCAATTCATAAAAATCTTTCTTTCTTGTTATGACGGAGAAGCCCTCTTTTATGCTGTTATCGGGATTTTTGTCGTGTTCTTCCTTAATATGTTGAAATATTTTACTCGGCTTATACTTATGCTGCGACATTCTCACAATATGTAACGCCGCTTATATTGGATACACAACGAATACCCTCAACATGAGAATGTTCGCAGCATAAGTATAAGCCGAGTAAAATATTTCAACATATTAAGGAAGAACACCACAAAAATCCGGATAACAGCATAAAAGAGGGCTTCTCCATGCATAACAAGAAAAAAACGATTTCTATGAATTGCGCCTCGGGGGATTAATTGCTCTTAAGTAAACACATAAACCAGTAATAAACATAAAAATATAATGAAATGTTTAATTTTCTAACATCTTAAATACAAAAAGTCAACGTAGCGTTAACTTTTCTAAATTTTTAAAATTATTAATTTTGTTTATTTATTTTT
>JABUQX010120948.1:0-5000 GCA_015478945.1 Trachelipus rathkii | reverse complement strand
AGACAACTCCCAAGGAATCGCTGAAAAATTATAATAATTGCAAAGTTTAGGCCTTTTCCTGACGTGTATGTGCAGGATCGATTGATTTGACAAATGCCCGGCGAGTAGGCACTAGGCACTAGGCATGGCTGGCATGCAGAAACAATATCGTTTCATAATTCATTAAATGGTAAAATTTTCTTTAAATTAATAACAAATAAACATCAGTTCTTTAAGAAATAGGGCAATATCAAATTTCTACTATATAAAAAATTTATATTAAAATTAGAAATATTAAAAAAAAAAAAAATTGTTTGCACTCGCATCGTACGCCTGGTATTGTCATATGACTCCAAAATATATTAAACATTAATCTATGGGGACTAGGCTTAGTAGGCTAGTCTCACTAGTAACTGAGATAGCGCAAAGTATATACTATATAGGGAAAAGTGTAAACTGTGGATAGCGTGAGTGGTCTCGTTTCTTTTCGATTGAAAGCGTGTTTTTTTTTCGTATATATATTATAATTTATATTATAAGTATATTATTATATTATGTATATTAATTATAATAATTTATATATATAACTCAATATAATAATGCCATGACTCTTTTCTAATAAATAGGTCTATATTTAATATAATATATTTATATAAGTTTTAAAGGATGATGGATTAGACCTACAAGAAATAATATATAAGTAAATTATAATCAATAATTCACGAAGTATCTTTGGTTAAAAGCTTGGGGAAATAAATGTTGCAGAAAAACAAGTTATCAGGTAAGAGATTATTATAGTTTATATATATATGATTGAATTATTTTTAAGATTATAACTATATTTACTATATTGTAGTCTCATATAAATTTATACTCAATACTTGAATATAAATAACTCATAATATTTAATTATTTCAATATATATATATCTATGTTCGTAATTGACAAATATAGAGATATTTATTTCATTTCAAAATTTGATAATCGCGCAAATGTATATATTATATATTGTGTATAGTATATAAATTGGACATTATTATTAGAGAGATTCATTGATATATATATTTAATCTTTCAAGATTTTTAACCTTATTCAACTTCTTTAATATGAAACAGCAGAGAATTAATATTCTGAACTTCCGCTATATGATTATGATGCTTTGCAATAATACTATATGAATAAAACAGTGTCTGTATAGAAGGGTAAGGGTACTTTGAGATTAGTGTACGGAGAGATAAGGCACACAATTCACTATTACATGGGGAATGCGATGTATATTAAAAAGTTTTCAACTTGATGCTGAAATGTGGTAGTTCAGTAGGTCAGTTTTTATTATGATTCCCATACTTTTATTGAACAACGACATTTTCAAACTAATTTTAGTTCATTAGGACTTTTGTAGGCTCAATTAAAGTACGTTGTTTCTTCGCCCTTCTTATCAAATCCTATAATACATATATAATATTTCATAAGACTCATTCATAGTTGTGATTGGAGCAGAGAAATTGACCGTTTATTGTAAATCTATATATTAAATTTTATCTTTTATTTGCAACTATTCTCAGCTACTGTATATTATCCCGGGTGAAAATAAAATAAGTTTGCCAGTCAACCTAATTAAATATAGTCACTAGGATTCGGTGATGCGTACACGTGATTATTTACGTTTTTAATATAAAGTAAAAAAGTTATTTTAGTGAATATTAATTAGTATTAAAGATATATATATGTAATGAATAATGAAAATTATATTATGTTAATTATAATTATAAGTATACATCAATCTTATAGTTAAATATATCAAGCATTAATAATGAACAGATTCAAATGCTCAGACAATATATCCATCCTCAAACCTACATTCTCTCTCTCTCCTTCAAGGTATAAGTGATTCAAGCTCTCAGCACAGAACCCATATCTGGTCTCCAAGGCATTTATTGCTTGATCTATAGTGGGAAAAAAAAACAAAAGGGGCCCTTTTTTATTTTTTTTTCCCATTTTCAATATCAGGAGTTACATGTTCAATTTTGAAACAATAAAATATTTCCTAAGGAAGAAACCACCTGAAGTGCTTATAAACATATTAAATAAAGTAAAGTTTAATATAAATAAAGTATATATATAATGTAAATGTATTCGAATAAAAATTTAATTTCTATATAAGTAAGTAAAGAGAATCTAGATCTATTAAATATATAATATAAATCAGTAAATATTTTATTTATATCATATTAATAATATATTACTGTAAAATTAAGATATATTTTATATATAATGTATAAATAATTAACTTGAAATGTTAAATTTTAAGAAAAATAGTATAGTAATGAACTTCTATAAAATTCAAGTTTCGTATATTATATATTTAATAATATATATATCAAATAAATATAGATTAAATTTTTTCAACGTCATAGTTCCACTTGAGTCTGTAGTAAATAAAGAATGAACACGTGAGAAATGACTATTTTATTTGAACATAGTAATACTGTTTTCGTACGTATACTTGATATATGCTGTGAACACTTCTATACTACCTAATTAAGCGATATAGATATTTTAACGCTTAAGTTGAGTATACCCATAAACGGTATATTACATATATATATCGCTAGCTTAGAGAGACTATTAAGAAAATAAGATAATAAACGATAGTCCAATTACTTTAGAAAAGATAGTCGATTTTATAATACTATATATATATTAATAGTTATATATATATTATAAGATACCTTATATTCAAAAGTTAGCTATATGATATGTTATATTATATATTATATTATGAATATATAGTAAATGTTAATTAAGAGTAATAATGAAAGTGATAAAAATTTTAATAATAATATACTACAGTTATATTATACTAGGTTATATAATAAGAGTTAATGTACATACGAACTAGTTAATTATTCTCCTCGTATTTTCCTAGTTGATGGTAACAGATATAATCATATATGGCCTGAGTAAACGCATAAAACACAAAAAGGTAACACGTGTTTGGTAACCTCATTCGTCAATCAATAATGAGTTCTCGTTAGTATTAAGGCGCGGCCACTCAAAGAAAACTGCACGTAGTTATTGGGCTAGCTTTTAACATGATTTTTTTCCTCTTCTATCAATTACTATCGCTAATACAAAGCTGGTCTATCGCCCTTGTAAAGTACGGTATAAAGTGGATAACTTGTAGTGTATGAATTCAATGAATTGAAGTGAGTGGTTCTTTTGATTGTTTCACGCCGGTGTAGATGTTTCTTTGCTTTAAGCTTTTACAGCCGCCTTATTGTGGTAATAGCTTGGGTCATCTGCGTTGTTCCAAACTTGAGAGCCAAAAGGTTTGCGGATAATATAAGTGAACTGTCATTGCTTGGTGCTAAAGAATATTCTCAAACCTGCCATGACCACGTGTACTGTACCTGACTGTGAGAATTCGATGCACACTTATAAAATATCTGATCTAGACATTCTTACCCTCGAGATATCCGTATACCTTTTGAGATCTCTCTTCGAAATAGAACACGCACACAATAAGATGTTAGATTGCATTTTATCTCGTGCTATTTCTTTATATTTATAGTATAAAGTAGCATTGGCTCCATCTAGTGTCGAGTGGCTAACTTCCCTTATTCTATCCGGTGCATACACCAACCTTTATACGACGCCCTCGTTAGCACCAAGAGTGCTGATTGTCGGCACAATGAGATGTTTATGTGTTGTAATTATTTTGTATCAGCACTTTTTCCTTGTCTCTTTTTTTGAGCGTGCTATCCATATTCTTTTTCCTCTGCCACCTGTGTTTTCGTCTGGAATTCTCTTCCAATCTTTATGTTCTACTCCAATTTAATCGTCCCTCCGCTAAAGCCCTGCATCCCTGTGTCCTTGGCAAGTATATATTATATATATATATATATAATATATATATATTATTATATATGAAAGATCGTATATAATATATATATATTATTATAGATATTATATATTATATATATATATAAAATGTTGGATGGCTATATAAGCAGTAAGTATGATGTTATAAACTTTAATATCTATATATGGTAGCTGATATAAATATATATTCAATTATATTTGAAATTATATTATGTGCATATAATGATTCCTTAAAATAAATTAGTGAGTAAATATGACAATGAGGGCTAGCTAGTTACTATATATTAGTTGTAAATATTTATAATGCACATTTTAATATAGAGCTAATTTTATATTATCTCTAGGAAAATCCTAGAGTTTTTATATAATAAACTATTTAAGCAATGTATGGAATAATATTAAAACTCAGTAATAATAAATAATAATTTCTATATATCTGAAGAGTATAGATCAACTAGTTATCCTTTACTGTCATCTATTCATAAGTATGATAATCATAGGTACAAAGTATATTACAGATTTCTGTCTGATTGTTGTCTTATTATTATCTTGAGCTATAAGGTGATATATATAACGGAATAATCTTATAAAGGAGATATCATCTAAGTTTTTCTTAGTCATTTTATCGCCAGTTATTGTGTACCGTGTTGTAATGATCTATCTAATCGTTAATACTGATCTTAGATCTTAGTTAAATTATTTAACTATATATGCATAAACTAATCCCTTAATCTTTTTATTCATATATTTTTATTCAATCATATTTTATTAGTGTGGTATCTTCATCCAGGAAAATTATTATAAAACTAGATTTGGATTGCTTGTTGCGCGATCTGGATGAGATTTGAGTACTAAAAGTTAAGTTTCTTTTTGGCTAAGGATTTTTGATGAGGAACATTTCATCTTTCAGCTGGGGTGAATGGTACAAACTCTTTACTGTTAAATACGTGATTATACATATCCAACATAATCAGTGCCAGGATTTAAAAGGAGTAAAGTGAGCGTATTTTACTCTAGTGCCAGAGTGTATAAAGTAATGAACTTCACGTATTAAGAAAGATATCTAATAAACTCTTAGTTATATTATGTGTATATATAATATGTGAATACTGAGTGATATAAATAAATGGGTTTGT
>JABUQX010120947.1:10000-19364 GCA_015478945.1 Trachelipus rathkii | reverse complement strand
TCCTAATAGATATTAATTGTATTCAAATGTAAGGTTAACTAAATATTAATAATATATATAATAATATATATAATAAATATTATATATTAATTATAGTATATTAATATTCTAAAATATAATATAATGGTGTACGTATGTTTCCCACTCATTATTATCATGACGAGGGTGTGGTATACGCACATAACCATTACCCTATATACATAATGATATCGGATAACCATTGACTTTATTTATATATTCTTCACCAATTAAAGTGTCAAAATTAAAATGCCAATAATTTAATTTAAATATTCATAGACTTAACCCAAGTTAAAATAACCCGTCCCTCTAATGAAATGAAGTGATGATCAATTTATTATATAGAAATTCTAAAAGAAAATAATTAGTTAATTACTAAATCTATCAAATAAACCTCTATGTGCTACACAGGAGGATAGAAGGTAGGAGATTATAGAGTCGACTTTTGCAACAACTATTAGAGAACGAAATGATGCAACTAATCGCATTTTACGGGCATGTGACAAGTAAAGGTATATATGTAAAAGAATATTGCGAAAAAGGATATATAGTCACGCATATTAGCGAGATAGACTGAGAGAATATAAACTTAAATGAAGCACAGATCATTTAATTGAATTTTAGACCAGTAGAAGAGGAACAACTGATCTGATTTTTCTGTCTATATGAATAGAGATCCAGTTGAAAAAAAGAACTGGAGAGGGGATAGAGACATTTGTTTATCTTTTAATCTGAGTATTTAATAGAGAAAGCTTAGACACGGTATGCCTAGGGAAAAGCTTTAATGGAAAATAATGTGACCCATTCCGTACGATTAATTAGATTACGTAAATGTTAATTGGTAGGTATAATATGAAGGAATGCACTATAGGAAATGAATAAAGTGCTGTAGAACCAGGTCTATATATAGGATATGAATCTTCACGTTAAATTATATTTGGATCATAGTATTTAATTAATTGAAGATAATAAATTGATATTATTTAGAAATTAGTAACTGACCTCAGAGTGGATGAAAGAGGATTTGGCTAACGGTATATATAGCTGATGATTATATAGCTATAATGATGTACGAGAGATAAGGAGACATTACAAAAGGGAATAATAGGTGATATATGTTGGATAGACGTTATCATCCGACCTCAGTGATGATTTATAGTGAGTGAATTGTGAAAGAACATAAATAGAGAAATCAGAAGGTGATATTAAATAGATATCGTAATGAAGAGAAATAGTATGTGAATCCAGGTATTATGGACGTATTATAGATAAGTTGTTTCGAGATCAACAGAAATAGCTTACAGTTACGCTTGAGAGTGACGGCTGAATGCGAGGGGGTATAATTACACAGTAGAGATCGAGGATATTAAGGTAAATCGGAGAAATTTTCAAGAAGACTGAATAAGCATCTGTACGGATATAGAAGAAAAATAGGCATTATGTTGCCCAAATAAGCTGAATTGGTGCTTTAAATTTTATATCCACTAGATGCATAGAGTAGCGACGCTGTACGAGTACGGAGCGAAAGGTAGAGTGATGGACTCTGTATCACTAACCAATAACCAGATTTGATAATTATGAGTTTCCGAAGTCAGCCGGCGGCTCGTCCTAAAGTCTAGTGGAGCTTCATTTTACGTATTTGAAACACCGTAGCCTATCCAGAAGACATTGAATAATAGTCGTGATGACAAGTAGCATGGTAGATAGGATGGAGAAAATTGTAAGAGATTTATATGTCTTACTAGAGACATTTCTGTGTATCTGGTGAAATATCAACAGTTAAAATGGTACTGAGATGGTGTAGAAACGATATTAATTATATGAGAGAATACACCTAGGTACATAATATGTTACGCTATTACGTCCTGAAGCGGAAAGATAGTAACCAAGGAATAGATGATATATAATTATGGTTAGTATAATTTAGGCCGGGTATATATATGTGGCAGCTAATTGCCAATGAATGAGAGAGTCATAAGGATAAGCCTCGAACAGGTTGGAGGAAAAGGAGATATGTACCGAGTAACAGGACAGCATGGAGGGGTCTTCGTAAGTTAGATCAGGGGCACAGCCCTATAATCTATCAGACGCTATCTTGTGAGATAAGATGAGAAATATATATATATATAATATAATATATATATTATATATTAATTAATTATATATTATAATTAATATATATATTATATATATATATATATATATATATATATATATATAATATATATAATATATATATATATATATAAATATATATTTATATATATTATAGTATATGTAGTTATATATTATATTTAATATTTATGGTAATCATATATATATATTA
Source organism: Trachelipus rathkii (assembly GCA_015478945.1). Lineage (NCBI taxonomy): Eukaryota > Metazoa > Arthropoda > Malacostraca > Isopoda > Trachelipodidae > Trachelipus > Trachelipus rathkii. The sequence continues at coordinate 17,020 of JABUQX010120947.1, read as the reverse complement.
ATATATTAAGTGGATAATTAAATTGTAGTATGTTACAAGTTAATTTATATTTATTTCCTTGAGTTTAAATGATGTGAAAAATTGATTTGTTTTAAGTTCTTTCTATATTTACTAAATACATATAATTACTAAAGTACAATTAGTTTTATTAAATGTTACCTTGAAAGGGTTTACTGTCGGTACCCGTCTTGCTTCCGAAATGTCATTTTACTAAATTAAAAACATTTAATAAATATTTTTTTTTAGGAGTGAAATAAAAAAGTAATGATAAATCCATCTTCTAACCTCACAATACTTATAATAACAATTTTCAAACAATTATAAACAGATCAAAAATAAATCAAACTACATACTCTCGTACTCAAAGGGTTAATTAAAACTACTTTTGTACTTACAAATTTTTTATTTTCCATTGTTACTACGTAGGGATTTAATACAAGGTCTATTAATGTATGTATGTCGTGTGTGTGTGTGATTATTTTATCAAAGGACAGGTATTACATATTATGATAGACCGTATATAAGCATTAATCTAATGAAAATAATGTTAAAAATATTTTACAATATATATAATTTGTAAAAAAGTTATGTAAAACTAAACTTGTGAACATTAATAAATACACATAATATTTTGCATTGACTTGATTGAGTGCAAAATATTTATTTCATATAATCACTATTATATTTAATAAATACATGATAGTGCCTATAATAAAAGTTACTTTCTCTGATTATCGAAGAAAATAATATTTTAAGTGACGTAAATAACTTTTATTTAGGCCCCATTATTGTGTTTCTAAGAAAGTTTATATTTTATAATTCACTATTATTTAATAATAATAGTGAATAATAAACTCAATGCTGTCAGCTGTTCAGATGTTAGGTTTAGTTGATTTACGTTGTATAGTCTCTGATATAATTTAAATAATGGTATTAAAACTTATAAGCTAGTGTGTATTGGTTTTTTTATTATTTATTAAAAGTGATATAGGTGTGAAGCTCTTTTCCATTAATATTACTAAGATATGTATTATAGTAATCACACCGCTATATAATTCAAATTATAACTTAGACTATGTTCATGGACATCCATGCATATCGAATATAAGAATATATTCTGTATAGTTCGGAAAATTCCCTGTTTTTCCGTAATTTTGTGCCTGATAAATTTGCTTATTAACAGTGACAAATCGCGATTTCACTAGCCATTGACTTAAATTGGAAATCAATAAATTAGAGGATAATAACTCATTTTCCATAGTGAGTACAGAAATAACGTATATATATATTATATATATATAATAGCATACTTTTTTTTCACTATAGAATGTAAATTCTAATTACTTTTATCTGACAAAATAATTGAGAGATGGAATAAATGATAGGTAGATTTTGGCACGGAAATACTGGTTAATTAGAAGTGTCTTGAAACCTAATAAATTGATATTAAAGAGTAGTACAAGGTTATTGTGTATGCTCCGAGTAGTAAGACATGATTCCATCTCTAGATTAAGCTCGTATAGATTATATGGATGGGGATTTTGAGTGTAAGCAACCTTGGAACCAAAGTGTCTGATAGTTTAAATTAATTTTAGGATATTGGTTATAATGTTGATGAAAAGGGTAACGATAATGATGGAGAGTATTAGTTAATAAGAATGTTTATAGTGTAATATGAGTTAAGAATAGGCTTAATAGCTCGTGACTTATATTATAAATCACTTTAGTTGAGTATGTTTAAAAATGACTAAATGTTGGTAATATCCGCTTTAGGTCTTGTCCATAATAAGAGTATGTGTATTGGTAATATATAAAATAAATAATAACGTGTTTGTAGTTTTATATATATCTAAAACAATCAGATACACCATCATGCGATCTTATAAAAATCAATCAACACACAAAACATTATACATATACCCAACATATAGGAAAAAGACACCCCAAGCCAAATGGTTTGTTTTTTACTTATTTTAATAGGTATCTGAACCCTAGCTTTTTCAGATTTGATTAAGTGTCCCAAAGTCAGTTTTTAAGAAGTATGACGCAAGTCGGGGTATATGGATATACCAACCTACTTATACACACCACCCCTACTTGTATACTACACATTGTAAGTGGAAAACTAGCGCACCTAGTCCAGTTAGATAACACCTGTACCACTCGCGTCCCGCTTCAACGGAGTTATAGCAAGCAAGATCCGCAGACGGTCAATACTTCTACAGTTAAAGTTTATTTATTGGGTCATCTCTTCCTTAGTGGCAATGTAGAGTCATCGCCTCTCCACCTCTGAGTCCTCAGTCTCTTACAATTACAGTTAGCAAGACACACCCTCACAAATTACCCAACGACTCTAGTCAACCTCATAGTCAACCTTGCCCACTCTTCTTCTTCATCACTCAGATTAACTCATCATTTTTACCTCTCTACCAGTTATTCCTATTTTATTGACTCAATCCCACTATATTCTTCGGCATCTCCCATGCTGCGATTCCCTAGCCTTTCACTACTATAGAACCACGTATACTACATTCGCTGATATAACCAACGAACTCATTCGCTCATGTCATTAGTCAATTATACTATGGTTATACTCCCATAAAAACATCCACTTACAAATTATGTACTCTCATTTATCTCTTATTAATTTACTCGCTTTCTCCTCACACCACACCTAAACCCTCTAATGCAGTTCATTTCTCATTATTAATTATCTATAATTTCTTCTCACATATCCATAACACGCAATAAGATATTAGTATCCATCTCCTGAATTTCCTCCGCTGTATCTCTCATTAGTTAAGTGAAAATTTTCCCCCCTATTAACATTTCAATTACAGTATATAAAAAAAGAATCATTGTATATAAATAAAGAATCACAAGTGATGTTACAAGATGTTAATTCAGCTGTAATAAATATGACCCAAACTAAAAATAACAGAAATAAGGCAAGTAAATATAAAAATAAAAACTGTAATAGGAGAAATTTCTGCATTGACGACTTATATCAGATAAATAATAAATTATTTAAACTCAGACACTATGTTCCAGTAGCTCACCATCCAACCATAACTTCACACTTACGTGTTTATCTATATATATTATACTATATATATATATATATATATATATATATATATATATATATATACTATATATATATATATATATTATATTATATATATATATATATATTATAACTAAAAATAAAATTTAAGTTTTTTTTTCATGCTTTTCGAGCACCCCTTGATATTTCGTGACGCCACCCAAATAATCATAACAATAGAAATCTAAAATTAGGTGCTACTATTAAAATCTATTTTAATATTAAATTATTTTCGTCCTTACAAACAATCCAGCACCATGACGGGTTCAGAAATGAAACGAAAAATTTGCTTAAAGTAAATTATTAACGAACGACATCCCTTCAAATTATTATTAACAAGATTCTATATAAAGGCTTCTATTATATACCTAATCCTTTCGCGATCATTGCTGAATACGTAGAATACATTCAATATGCTAGATATCAACTTTGGAAAAAATTTCTCAAATACAGAGATCAAATGATTTCATCTTAAATTAAAAAGATTCAATTAAGCTTCATCAAAAACTGCCTAAAACATTTAGTTATACCTAAGACTCTGTTTCCTAACAATCTTTCAACAAATGAAAATAACCCTTTCCCTTATATATATTTTTGATTTTTTTGATTTTTTAGGCAAATTTTTTTTCTAAATAATAATTATTATTTAGGTCTAGTTATCAACTGATTAATGATAAGTATATTTCATCTATATAATAAGCAAATCATCAATGTATTTCAAATCATTTTTCAATAAAAAAAATAAAATAAAATTATATTTACTTAGATCTTATAAACTATATATTATAATTTAAATTACTTATTAATACTAAAATAATGATATATGTACTAAACTTATAATAAATTAGGTAAATAATTAGAAATATTAACTAATTATCAAAATAATAATAAAAAAAATGTTGAATCTAGAAAAGTCTAAAAGCAATTCGAAATCTAAAAAATGATGAATTTTTTGATTTTTGAATTTTTAGGCAAAATTTTTTTTTCAAATTAATAATTATTCCTAATTTTTCACCTGATTAATGATATGTATATTTTATCGTATATAATAAGCAAGCTCATCAATGTAGTTTCAAAAACATTTTAATAAAGAAATAAATAAAATTAGAGCACTCAGAAATTATACAGTATATATATAATTTAAATCAGGGATGGCAATTTTGGTGATTTTTTTGATTTTTTTAAAAAAAACCAATTTGTGATTTTTTTGATTTTTTTATTTTTTGATTTTTGGATTCGTAACGTCACGTGAAATATAATTGGCAAGTTACAAATTATATCGCGTGACGTTACAAATCTGAAAAAATAGAAAAAATAAAAAAATCAAAAAAATCACATTGATTTTTTTTTAAAAAAAATCAAAAAAATCACCAAAATTGCCATCCCTGATTTAAATAACTTAATTAAACTAAATAATAATTATACTTACTAAACTTATTTAATTAGGTAATAATTAGGATTATTTACTAGTTATACAAAAAAATAAGTAAAAAAGCAATGTTCCTAAAAAAATCTAAAAAATATAAAAAATCAAAAAAATCATTATTTATTTTTTTTATTTTTAGGCAAATTTTTTTTTCTAAATTAATAATTATTACTAGGTTCATCACCTGATTAATGATGAGTATATATATTTCATCTTTATAATAAGCAAATTCATCAATGTAGTTTCAAATCATTTTCAATAAATAAATAAATAAAATTAGAGTATCATGAAATTGTACAGTAAAAATATATATTATATATATATATATATATATATATCATTATATATAATATATAAATATATATATATATATATATATATATATATATAATATATAATATATAAAAATATAATATAAATAACTTTTTTGCACTTAATAATAAAATACTTGAGAAACATAGAGTTAATTAGGTTATAATTAGGATTATTACTAATTTTAATCAGTAAAACAATAATAATAAAAAGGCAATTTGTGGCCTAAAAAAAATCAAAGAAATCAAAAAAAATCATTGATTTGCATTTTTTTTCTAAATTAATAATAATAAACTATACTATGTTATCACCTATTAATGAAAAGTAATTCATCTAATAATAAGCAAAATTCATCAATTTAGTTTCAAATTATTTTCAATAAAGATAAATAAAAAATTATACTCAGATATTATACAGTGGTACAGTATATATATAATTTAAATAAACTTAATTAAACTAAAATAATAATTAACTTACTAAACTTATTAATTAGGTAATAATTAGGATTATTACTAATTTTTATCAAAATAATAATAATTCAAAAAAAAAATTTTGTCACGAATGTGAAAAAATCAAAAAAATCAAAAAAATCATGATTTTTTATTTTTTTTGACTTTTTTAAAAAAATCAAAAAAAATCACCAACCTTGTTTACCTAAGACTCTGTTTCCTAACAATCTTTCAACAAATGAAAATAACCCTTTCCCTTATATATATACATAGGGAAATTCTTCTTAGCAAAATTTCAACTATCAAGAATGAAATTAAACTCGCTTTCGGACAAAGTTTTAAATACTTCAAAATTTTCCAAGAGTCATGTTATAAACAGAACCCAAACTCTCTCGATACCTTCACCCAGTTACTCAATTTAGCACATCAAAGAAAAGATTTTATCATCAATGAAAAAAAGAGAAAACTCAACAACAAATTTAATACTTTATTATAATAGTGTTTGGGTGAAGAATTCTAATTTTAATAACATCATAAATAAATCAGATTTAGAACTATCGATGGATCAAAAAAATCATTTTGGGCTACGAACTCTCATTTTCTCTACAAAATTTGGACCCAATTTCGAAATTTATTGTGGACTTTGAAAAATATAAAACTAATTTCAAAGAAGAATCTCACTCTCTGGATTTAATGGAAGGACTAATTATTCATAAATTTTTCAACTCCAAATGAAACAAAAAACAAACCTCCTAATTTTTACATAGCTCTCTATTTCACTCGATCAACAAATATAATAAATAGTTTATACTAAACAAAAACTGACTATCACATAAATGTAACAATCTACTCTCTGATAACAACACATATTCCCTCCTCACTAAAAATCCCTTAAAAACTTTTCAAATTAACTTTAACCATAAACTAAAAAACATTCTTTCGGAACATATTCACCTGCACAATTATTTAAAAGTCACCTTCCCGCCTTTCCAATTCTAATGGAATCCCTAAAAACCCATTAAAACTGAATACGCGTTCTAAGCCCTATCATCTCTAACATAGATTCTCGTCCCCTATAAATTATCCAAATGGCTAGCTAAACAACTCTTCCCTCTTGTTGGACACATTTCATCATCACACATTACCAATTCTGAAGTTTTCATCATCAAAACCAAAAACATCAACCCACACTCCCACTCCATTGTAAGTTTTGATGTAACTTCACTCCTCACCTCCGTACCTGTTCCTTTAACCCTTTCACTCCTTTCACGTTTTATTGATGAAAACAATTTTATATTACCATTTCCCTTTGACACTTTAAAACAATTCATACTGCTAACCCTAGAACACAACTTTTCAAATTTAATAACACTTTCTTGAAAACAAAATTCCAGGGTCTTAGTATGGGTCTCCCCTTTTCTCCTGTCGCTAAGTAATATTTTTCATGGAATTCTTGAAATTATCATATATTCCCTAACCACATTTTCACTAATGTTTACTTGGTACAAATATGTGGATGACATTTTTGCATCTATTCCTCCAATATAATCCCATTAATATAACTTGATTCCTACACTATTGAACCCTAACATTAATTTCACTATTGGAAACTTCTAAAAAAATAATTCCTACCATCCTGATGTTTTTATTAACCTGGTCCAAAATCTCTCTTACCCTCCAATTCCTCTGTTTACAGCAAACCAACTTTACAACCAAGGTGACATACA
>JABUQX010120947.1:0-5000 GCA_015478945.1 Trachelipus rathkii | reverse complement strand
TTTAATGTAAATACGTTGGAAGCGTAGGGCCCGGATTTGCATTATCCACTCTCCGTATGTCTTATAATGAGGTACAGTTGAGCTTCCGTGTCTTACCCACTCACCTCGTATTTCAACTTTATTTACCTATTGACTACTCAATACTAGCACTAATTTAATCCATACTACAGTATCTATGTGTGGTAGCGTCACAATATCATGTCTACAACCATATTCCGAAAAAAAATGATGTACTGAATTCTGATATTCCAAATTAATCTAAACTATCGCCCTATAGCTACTCACTTGTAAGTATAATTCTTATTCTAAATGATCTTTTATGAAACCTCTTCTCAACTACAATCTACAATTCTTATGAAATACTATTCTGATATAATTCACTTCCACCTTGCCTCCTCTGATTACCTAAATTACAAGGCTTTCTGTGTCGAGATCTCACTGTAATATTATAAACTTCCTATTATACCAAGATTATGGGTTTTTCCTCACCTATAGATACTACGGGAAGACTTGTATTAGTGTGCTGCAGCTAATATTGACAAAATATCCTAAAACATTTGACCTAGTTATGCACGTTAATGAATCACTGACCTCTCTAAGCTCCCCCCTTTTTGTAGTTCCTTACTTCTCTTGCTTATTAAACTATATGTCTTAGCTTTCTTTATCATAATCGCTTCAAGTCGGCTGTTGTTGATAATGTGGGCGACTTCTTTTTCTGTCAATAGTGTGGTGGTTCCTCAGGTTTATTATTTATCTCTCTACTTTATTCTAACTGCTTTAATATACATCCAATGATTATCTTCTCGCTGCCACAATCTAACTTATCCACTCATATGTAATCAAAATGACTTTTTACCTTCATATTCTTCATAACTCATTTAAGTCTAATTCTCTCCCTCTTTTACTTCATTAATATATATGCCTCCGTTTTAATCTTTTCCGATTCTTTTCTATCGCTTGTATTACTTGCTAAGTAAATTTTACAGTTAAGTTATAGGTACGAGTATTCTCAGCTTAGTTGAAATTTATATTCTTAAATATATTTAACAAATTCTACAAATCTCTCTCTCTAAAACACTTAAAATTTTACTACATCTTTCGACGTTCTAATACTCAATCTCTCCTGTTGACTAAATTATAAATCAATTCAACTTGGCTATACTTAACATATATAACAAAATAAATGTAGTAGATAAACCTCAAGATACAGTGGTTGACTAGGTAGCTAGTGTACCTACAGAGAAACTTTGATAGTAGTTTTGTTTTAGTAGTGCTAAGAATTTTATTTCCTATACCTTCTCAGTTATACTCCCCGAATATACTAAGTACTTAACAGTTTATTTAAGATGTTTAAATTTGAGAATAGTCTCACATTCTACTCTTCGCTAAATGTTATAATGGTAAATATGTTGCGGAGTTGAAAGTCTCAGAAGTTATTCGTTGTTCCCTCTTATACTTCTGCTGAATGAGGTCTGGTACATGCGTGCTTGGTGTTTAATACGTCCCTTTACATAGGTCTGAATGTCAAGAATATGCACAAAAGACTTCCAATCCTCTATATTTACACTTCGCTGGTAATCCTCTCTCTTATCGTATACCTGTATCTTTCTATAAAATTTCCCAGACACATTCCTGTACTGAATGTTGCGTTGCTTTATCCCTTTTTCATATAATGTGGTCGCTTGCCTTACTAATGACACTATTTTACTGATGAGCTATAGCGCAGTAAGCATTGTGAGTATTAGGGACATCATAATCCTTCTACATACAAGTCGTAACAGAACCCACCCTGTATAGTCATTTTGGATAATCTCATCGCTCCTAATTTCTCGTAGCATATAGCAATTGTTGCGTTGTGGTGATTTTGTAAAAAGTAATTGTCCTCCTGTGTCAGTCGCATCTATACGTCTCTTTGAGTGTGAACTATAGTGTAGACTCCTATCGCCTAGTTCTCTGTCTCTTCTGATCATATTGTTAAATAAGTGTTTCAATGGTATTCTTCTTTTCGTTTACTTTTTGTCCTCTAGCCTACGCTTTGTGTTTCTAGTGTTAGAATTTCTTCAATATATTTTAATTTGTCTAAAGATCATCTTAATCTTCTGCTTCCTAACTCTCATACACCTTTACATATTCACAACTCCACTGTCTAATAATGCATTGAGTCGTCTGTACATTAGTTGCTTAAAGATGTACGGAGGAGTGATTTTTAGGTCGATTCCCTTCAAACAGGCTCGCACTCCTCGTAGCATACTCTTAAGCAGGTCTCGTTATATCTTGTCCGTTTCTTTGTATAGAGGATGTACAAGCGTCGTAAAAACAATATCATAGTAAAGATAAAAGGTTACGTCTCCCAATAGGAGGATATTGTCCGTTTTAATTAATATAATTTTTCACAACTAGCTGAAACCCCTACAAGTAATTTTAATCCACCGTTCCAACGGTGAATAACCACTTCTCTATGAATTAGCTCCATCATTAAATAGTTTATGCAAACAATATACTAACTAGGAAGACATTTTGCAAAATTCGTTATTTGTTACAATTTAATAGATATTATATGAAGTATAATAAAAAAATAAATTAAATACTAGGTATGCGAGTAGGTATTATATCAGCCAAAAGATCTGTCAACCCTGGCAACAACTAACACCTATGAATATGTGAACCTTTAAATCGATGGTGGCTTTTCAAGAGTGCAAATCAAGAATATTAAAATAGATGCACGTAGCTGGACACCTTATGAGGGAGTTTCTGATAATATGCTTAACTCTGCAGGTATAATGGTTATAGGCAACCGAATAAAACAGAAATTATTTATGTGACAGTACCTGTGAGGACTCTCACTCTCTAATTATACTATGTATATTCAACTCAGGAGAACAATCACTCGTTTTAACCATATGCGTGAAGAGACAGTCATCAAGGAGCAAATGTAAAAATTCAAATCTTGCAATTATTAGTTTTCTGTGGCAATATGATGGAAATGATTGTCTTCTACTGATAAAACATAATGATGTATGCGGGCCTACAGCGCGAAAGAGAATATTTCTTCTAATGCAAATAATTAATAATATCATGGTTGGCTTAGAAAATAGGGCCCCAATAAGTAAGTACATTATTATCAAGTGCTTGCAGGCAAATTTATAAATTTTCAGCACTCCTTCATCAGTCGAGTATATAAGAGAGAGCGTATTTATGAGTTGTATAATAGTTAGTTAGGAATGTAAACAACCCAAAAAGGAACAGTCTCTCGACAGGAATACTAGTGAAAGCTTAATAATGTTTTTGCATCACAATTTGTGAATAATTTTGAATTGTGTAGTATTGTGTGATAATGATAATTACTATCTTAATAAGGTGAAGTATTTTATATATGTCATGATTTGTATAAGTAATAGCGTTTTATTTTTAATATTTTAACTTTTTGCTGATATTATAATTTGTAAGTCTACTTCTTAATTTATCATTATTAATTATATTCTTTATTATTGATAAGCTAGTTATAAGAATTACTTCTTTGTTAAATTTTAATATCATGTTTAAATACATAAAAGCTAGTAGCTAAACTTTGTTTAAACTTACTGGAAAAATTATAACTTGGCATGTTTATATATTATAATTTAAATTAAACATAAAAAAAGTTATCAACTATTTATCTATGGAGTGTGTAAGATAGTTTCACTCAAGTAGGTAATATTCGATTTAATAATTTTATAAAACTAAGTAAATCATTCAGCGACAGTCCCGTTATTATAATTGGATCTATTCAATGACATAAGTATTGATTTTTATTATTAAATTAATTTAATATATATATTACAGGGAATAGCAATCTGTATTGCCTAGCAGATGCACAAATATAATAATCTTTATTACATTATATGTTTATATTTTAATAACTTATATTAATTAAGTTAATCCTGTTTTTCTATATTATCTTTTGCACCTATAAAAAAATAGATTATATATATATTGTATAAGTATATACTATTGTATCGGTACGCCCTCTTTCTTAATAGGTTATATATATCTATTGGATACTAATATCCTACTAATATAATTCATATTATATAATTAATAAATATTATATATATTTATAATATATATAATTAATTAATTAATTATTTAATATATATATTAACTATATGATTAATATATTAATGTATTTATAATATATATTAATGTATATATTATTATATATTTAATATATAATATATATATAATAAAATATATATATATATCATGATGTAATGTGGGCTATAATCTTGAAGTACATAATCAATTTTGGTGATAAACATAAATCCGATTTCTTGATGTGTGGAAATGTTTCAAAAAGTCTGGAATCTAAGCACCAATCAGATGTCTGAATCACGAATGCAATGTGTTGTTGAAAATTTCTGATTCTGAATCCATAAATCCATGTATAAATAAGCTTCTGATATACCGAATCCGTGATTTGAATCCTTCGACATATTTTTTACTAAAATTAAATACATACCAATCAATAATAAAATAAATATGAAATAATTTAGCATAAATAACCTTTATTGTGTATTACATTTTATTTTATTTAATATCTGAATATATAATCTATATATATATACTATATTTATTTTTTAATGTTAAATAATTTCTATTATTATAATATTATTATATAAAATAATATATTAATATATAAATATATTATTTATTATATATATATATATATTAATCATATATATATAAATATATATAATATATTAATAATATTATTATAATATTAATTAATATTATATATATTTAAATAATAATATAATATAATAATATTAAATAATATATATTATTAATATAATTTCTAATTAATGCTCATTTAACTGCTATATAAATTGCCTTTTTAATTTTAAAATTTTTTATAAAATAAGCTAATTAAGTAAATATTACATTTTATTAACTATCATAATTAACATATTAATATCATAACCATTAATAAAATTAATAATTTTAAATGTTAGAAAAGTTAA
>JABUQX010120946.1:15000-21868 GCA_015478945.1 Trachelipus rathkii | reverse complement strand
GAGTATGGTAAAATCGTAATTAAAAGTTTAAGACGGAAAAAATTTGAATCTGGAGAAATACACAGTCAAAAGAAAGATAATGAAATTGTTCTGGTTATATTGTATTGTAAGTTAACAATTAATTTAATATTATTAATATAATTAAGTGTATAGATAAGTTTTATATAGGTTCTTATGGGATGTGGGTTGGAGAAAGAGCAAATTATTGGGAGATACTGGAGAGTGGTGACGCTGAAGATATCTGAGAGGAGGAAGCGGATCAGGATAGAAGAGCAAGGGATGGGGGGGAGTAATTTTAGATGGATATTATTGAAGAAGATGGGGGTGAGCAGGGAAGAGGGAGGAAGATGTGCAAACGAGGTGAGAGAATATGCGGAGAGTGATACGTTGGGAGGGTGAAGGGCGGAAGGTATGAAATACCAAAATAGGCAAATATGGAATATTAAATTTAAGAGCGGGCCTTTGAATAATAGGAAAACACATATGGGCCGAAAGCTACCCCGCACGAGTGGGTAGGCGTCGAGAAGATCCAGGCTAAATGGTTGCAGAAAGGAGGAATTAGGGTGTGAGCGAAATGGCTGGCTGTATTACGGAATCTTACTCTTATACATATAGTAAGTTGGAGGACATTGGTGATGAGTGTAGGATTCACCCTACTACGTCGTATTTGTTGTGCTTGGACCTCTGGCTCCTGATTTGGTTCCCCTGTATATATATTCGGAGGTGAAGGGGGATATGGAATGGCGTATATGTTCATTGCATTCTGTCATTCATTTACCTTAATGTTTTTTGGCACATTCTGTGCTGTACTCATTTTTTTTTGTCTTTTCTAAGTTTGGAGTTATCGGGTGACCCGCCCTCAAGTGAAAGAGAGTGGACCTGGAGAGAACACACTGATTCGAAGAGAGCTAGAGAGTTAAACGAGAGGGGGGAGAAATGGGGGAAAGAACAGGAGGATTTAGGGAGGCGAAGAGCGGGTGTGTATAGGACCCAAGATGTTTATATTACAACATAAAAGACTAGCTGTCGTGAGATGTAACTAGTAACGAGAGGAAAGGGTAAAGGGTAACCTGGTGAGTATTAATCTCCTTTAGATTTACGAGAAGCCATATGATAGAGTGAAGGGGGTGAATTGTGAGGGTGACTGAGGGAAAAAATGGACCGAGAACGATGGTGGGTTGATTTTAGGTCAGACAGGTATTTTAAGGTTAATCTTCAGACTTTCTAATAGCCAGTGGCTCGCGAGACACGCTAGAATGTGGTGTGAGAGTGTGTAGGAGGGGAGAGGATATGATGTTTGGTGGTGGTGACTGCAGGAAGTTGAACGTGCGCGTTATGATTTACACGTCGATCCATACCAAGTATGTTAGGCTAATTTCACAATCTTTGTGTATATTAACGGTCAGAGTAGTTTGCAGAGGAAATGGTGAGGGGGGGAGGGGGGAGGATATTGAATGAATGGGAATGATAGATACGGAAATGACAATATACTGCTTGAGGACGAGTACGCCTAGCTGGCGAAGAAAACATTTCAAGAACGGCGCTAATGTTAGATCATATGCGAGTGAGGGACGTTGAGTAGAATGTGTGGACAGAAAAGGATTCTTAAAATAAAATCCAGGTAAGAGTAAGGTGTTAGTGTTGGAGGACTAAAAGGAAAGTAGATGTTGATGAACCTGTTCTGGATGAATTGTTGTACAATGAAAAGTAACAGTTGGGAAAGAAGGTTAAAGAGATGTGTACGATATTTACGGATGGATATTTGGGGATGGATTTGGGTAAGGGCGGAGGGATGAAGGAGGAGAATATGAACTATCAGAGTCATACGAGAACGAAGTGGAAAATGAGGATGCTACTTTGAGTGGCTCCCTATGAGAGTTATGGAAGGTGGGAGATTTATCACAGCAAACACGTCTAAGCTATACAATATATAAGTTTTTAGTAACAAAATCTGCTCGCATATACACAAGGCGGGTTGTAATATAGCGGCTGTTAGACCACGTGGGGTTCGTGATGTAGCCAGGATATACCCTAGGAAGTTAAGGTGTGGCTCACTAGTAATTCGAGATGAGATGGCGGGATGAAGGGCCAGGCTTTACTGTGGGGTGTGTAGCAAGAAAAAAGAGACAAAGATAGGAATTAGTGAATAAATGGAGTGGTTAGAGATGGAAATGAATAGAATGTAGATTATTGAGAGAAATAATGGTTTTGGTTGGGATAAAATGAAAGTCGAGAAGATAGGATGAAATGTTAAGATAATGAGTATGTAGGTCATAAACTCAGATGAAGAAATGAGGAAGGAACACGAAGAGTGAGTGCTTAAGGAGCACTGTTGTGGGAGGCAGACGGGATAGGAAGAGAGCGAAGGAGGTGGGTAGACACGAAGAAAGAAGGTGCGCACTATATTAGGAAACTAAAGGAGATGCTGGAGGAGCCGGGAGGAATGAGGGAGGAAGAGGGTAGGGAAGCGCCTGGCGATAGGAGACTACGAGTGGGGTGGAGCAGGAGGTGGGGAGTTGAGAAGAGGCGGCAGATGAGGGGAGGAGTGAATCGGAGAGAAGAGCTCGGTGACGGAGTATCCACGCATGTACCGCGCTGGGAGCCGGAGTCGGAGTCACAGTCGGCTCGAAATTGAGATCACTGAGTATTGACAATTTACTCAGATCAAAAAAATATAATATATATACCGTGATCTTATCTAAATTATTATTTATTATATTATTCGAACTAAATAATAATAATAATATAATAATTAAATTAATATATATATTATTATAGTAATAGGGATGTGTAGTGATGAGTATCGGATAACTATGCTGACTAATATAGCTAGCACTGATATATAGTATATATATAATATATATACTATATATATATAATTAAATAAAATATAATTATATATAACAAACAAATATACATCAACGTACAAAATACTATATTTGTGATTTAGTCTGTATTTATTAGTTCGTAGATATTAGATAAGTATGCTTTCAAGATAATACAGGAGGCTATGACCAACTCTCATAAATCAACTCTTTTCTCTCGTCAGCAATAATCCAATATTATTATTTCTTATTTAATCTATTTCTTAAAAAGAGGCCACTCTAATTTAAAAATCCTATTGACTGTCTAATATGCGACACATAGTGTCCTGCAGCAAGTCCCCCCAAAATATCAAAGGTTATGAAACCTCATTGAAAAGGATGCTATACTTAAATTTTAATCCCATTCACTATGCTGACAATGCAGAAATGGAGAAAGCTCTTTTTATCAGGGCTCAACACACGCCTCGAAATCAAAATTGAAAAGCCTTTCGGCAACAAAAGCTCAAAAGCACACCCGAAGGCCACCCAAACCTTTAAACCCGTGCCGCTCACAGAGTCCGAAACACCTACATATTTAAAAGGCCTGAATAATAAATCTTTTATAGGCTAATCTTGTTGTAATAGCCAAGTATCCATATAAGTTGAATAACCATAGTGTATATTTCGTTTTTTTACGGAGGAAATTCAATTTTAGATTTTTATTATAAATATGGGAAAAGGTTAATTTGAAGTACGGTCTTATTAATATCATACTACTACTACTAAATCTTACAAAAAACTACAAACTACTTACTTATATACTACTACTACTTAGCGATTATATACAACTGTTAAATGTAGATTTGTAGTCTCAAAACTTAATTACTTATATAAATAGGGAAAAATGCATCTACACAAGTACTTATATAAATATGAAGAAGAACGTACAAACGAATATATAATATAATAATTAAATAATAATTAAATTAATAATACAATAATAGATAATAATAATAATATAATTAAATAATATAATTAAATAATAATAATAATATATTAATTTAATTAATTAAAATAATTACATAATAATATTAATAATTATAAAATAATAAAATAATATATAAATTATAAATAATTATAATAATAATAATAATTAACTAATATATAATAATTAAGATATGAGTTAAAGTATTATTATCAGGTTTATTTACTATAATACATATTAATTAAATTTTTAGTTAAAAAATAAATTAATATAATACAATAATAACTAATATAAATAATGAAAAATAATAATATTTAAATTTAATTATTAAATAATATTTAAAATATAATAATTAAATGATAAAAATATGGAGAATAAAACTTAAATAGGTGTTGGACTATGTTTAACAGTCATGAATATTAGGAAGAAATATCAACAATCTTAAATCATGAAATCTTAGACACAGAAAAATTCTATAAATAATTGGTGTTAGATAAATAATAATAATAAAGTATATAATAGTGAATCCAAATACTTGAACACTCAATAATAATCAAATAAAACATAAACCATAGTTTAACTGACAATTAAGTTGCAAGAATACTAGAATTAGAGCACTAAATATAATCATATTTACATATAAAAATATATTCAACTATATAATGATAATAATGTAGAACAAACTTTACATTAAGGAATTTTAATAATTCTCATATCTTAATATAATAATAATCAATAATAATAATAATAATAATAATAATATAATTAATTAATATAATGAGATTGTTTGCAAATAGATAAAAATGACTGTTAGTTGGTCTTTTGATATACTCTACCTAAAGATTCTGCAGTGTATAAAAATCAATGTTTAATAAAATTCAGTTATATATTGGCAGAAATGAACACCATCTCACTCAATATAGCCATATACCTGCACATCCGACAATAAGCAATCAGCATAACAACACGACGCAGCAGACAAGCTATCATCACTAGCCAATCATCAACAACCACACACACACACAGGCTTGCAAAACAATGCTTCGACCACTGCCCTCGGAAAAGCATGTAGTATCTAATCGTCAACACGGAAAAGTTGTTTTAAACACTATGACCGGAGGTAAAGAAATATTCCTAATCGTATTATCGGAACTCAAGTATTATATGTCACTGGTTGATATTTAATGGCGTTGATAAATGTGATAACTCTAGATCATAAATGTAGTTATACGTGTTGTTATCGTCGAGCTATATCTCTTATGCCAATATAATATAAGAATGATATCCTCATCGCTACGCTCTCGGATCTCTCTTCTCGTCGTCTCTCATCGTCGGTTCGTCTTCAATCAGTCTCTATAACTAATTCATATAATATTCGTAATATCGCATATAATATGAAGTATATACAATAAGAGAAATAAGCTTATTATATAAGTAAATCTAGAATAATTAAAAGTATTATCTATATAACTATATCATGTTAGATTGGTTGTAGCGTTAATTAATATGTATAAATATATGTTTATCTAACATCAATCTTTTCATATGAAGTCTAGCCAATGAGTGATATTAATAATATAATAAAATCCATAATTACTATATTTAAGCTAAACCTATTTATATATAATACAAAGTTGATATAGGAGAAAAGTATGCAGTCATTCATTATATCAGTCATGAGACTTAAACGCGTAACGACTCCATTTTCTACAAATAATGATTTTTGACATCAAAAGTTAGAAATATGTCTAATTTAATCTATCTCTCTCCATCTCTTGAAAAAAGAGAGGGCTTCTCTGAGAAAAGTAACTTTATCCTTTATTATTGGAGCAATCTATATTACGCCATAAAGTTGCCTGCAACTTACTCTTGAATAAAAAGCCAAGGGAGGGTAGATGGTGAAAGTTTTTTTAGAGAATAAGCCCTAATTGATATAAAATATAAATTTAAAATTTTAATAACCCCTATTTTCATCTATCGCACAATTGGACAAATTGCGAGGGAGTAGAGGAGAAAGGTCCCTTTTATATGTGGAAGAAGGTTGGGTGGGGGGCTCAGACACGCACGCCTTTGGCCCAATTAAATTGGAAAGAAGTCTCGCTTTGCGGGTACAACGCCCGAAGTCCCCCAAACGCCGAGTACCCCCAAATGCCCCCTCTCCTCTCGCAGACTATGTCCAAAATACTGGATATATAATTAACGTAGGTATATATATAATCAGTATAAAATTAGGTATAGCATTATATATGATGAAACGCAATGTTCATCCGTAGAATAAACAAACCATATGATGTATTTGGATTCTATATTAATGGTAAACCTTATTATTTTATATTTTATTTTTAAAATGTGAGAAAAGGTATTTAGATCCCAATGCTCATTATTCTACTATAATAATACTATACTACTGTACTAACTTACTAACTATATATATAACTACTTAACAGGAATACTTATACTAATAATAATTAACTCACTACTTATAATCACAGTTATTCGCACATACATACTTATAATAATAACTTATAACAATAGCATACTAACTAATAATAATAATGTATTACACTGACAAAATATATAATATAATAATTAGAAAAATATTAAATTATGTAATAATTATACTACAAGAAATATCTGAAATTAGAAATAATAAGTAAATAAAAAAAATAATATAATTATTAATAATAAATATATAAATAAATAATATGAGTATATATGTATATAATAGATTAAGTCGTATCATTTAGATTCGAACATCATATGAGTGATTTGAATTAATGCTGAATAATTAAATTAATATAATAAGTGTGTACAAAAATTTGAATTGTGGGAATTAAGTAGGTGAATAGTACCACTTGTAATTGGATACTTAAAAATTACGTTTACCCCTATATAAAAAACTTCTGCATAATAGATATCAACAAGTTAATTTTACGCATTATACTATTTCAATCGCTAATGGCAATTTATAATGTTAATAACACAGCAAAGGGTGCTCAACACACCACCAAGCAGGAATCATTAAAATAGGTTTTATTATAAACATATTAAAACAAATATCTACGGTCGAATGGTTTTG
>JABUQX010120946.1:0-10000 GCA_015478945.1 Trachelipus rathkii | reverse complement strand
ATCTGAAAAATGATATCATGTTGCTAATTTCTATCGCCAATTCTGAAAAGAGCATCCTATCTGTCTTATCGAGCCTTCCCTATTTTTTTTTTCAAGTCTAAAGCTCTCAAAACCCTGGACGATTCTGGTATTCACTCTTTTACCTACTCCTTCATGACCAATCTCTCTTACTTTTATGGTGTCCAAAAAATACACAAAAAAAAAAAACAACAAAAAAAAAAAAATATGCCTATTGACCTAGTGATTACATACAACAGCTTGAACAACACACTCACCGCTATGAACTAATATCCGTGAAGTTAACAAAAAATGTGAGAGCCCACCTGAAAAATAATCTAAATGAACAGCTAGGAAGGACGGTTGGACCCGGATGATAAAACATTGATATTAGTAAAAAAAAATCCTAATATGGCAACACGGAAACAGATGGCTATTCCTTCCTGAAGTTATTGAGGAAGTGTATGACTTCACGGTTAATCTCCGCGCCCTCGATATTCAACTTTATAACTCAATATGTCTCTAAACTAGCACTTTATCCCTCCAGTTGGAAGCTCGCACATCGTACCAACACTGTTCCGAAAAAAAAGAAGAAATCCGCCTACTGATAATTCTAACTACGCAATATACTTATTTAAATCAATAGAAGGTTGCTTTGAACCTATATATATATATATATATATATATAATATATATATAATATATATATAATAAATTATATATATAAAAATATATATAATATATATTATAATATAAATTATATATAATATATATATAATAATAATTATATTAATTTTTTAAAATTAAAATATTATATATATATTAATATATTAAATATATTATTTATAATATGTTTCTTTAGAAATAGAAATATAATAAAATATATATAAAATAAAAAATATAATATATTATATAATAATACAAATAATATATAACCTCCTTTATTATATACAGTTAAAATTATATAATAATTATATCATAATATATAATTATATAAAAAAATAATAATAATATATAATATATATATAATATTAAATATAAAATATATATATAATATAATATATATAAATAAATAATATATATATATAATAAGATATAAAAAATATAATATATATATATATATAATATATATTAAATAAATAAGTATATTATTTATTATTATATTTTCACAAGAAATAAAAAACTATAATTCACTATTATTAGTTACCATTCACTATACTTTTTTATCATATCATTGACTTCATATTATCACTATCACATATTATTCACTACAACTTACTCTATCAAAATTATCACTATTATATATAAAATCATTCATTATTAAGCAAATATATATATTTTGGCCTTTACAACGTGTCAAACATTCGCACGGAGTAAAGGTTGAGATCAGTTGATGTGGTTATTCTTCTTATGGGACATAAAGATCAATGAATGCGTCCGAAAATCAAATATATATAATTATAGAAGTATTTCAAGGATGATTTTATTTTAATAGTTATATGATCAGATGTATCATGAAGTAGATTCTAAAATTTCTAAAAAAAACAAAATATATCGAAGAGTACGACACTCCGCTCCACACCCAATTATTATTTATTTATTAATATTAAATTCTTCTACTATATTTTTTATTTTTTTACATTTTTCGATTTCATTTCAAACTTTTGGGAGACTTTATTAATTTCGCGTTTTCTTTTGTGAAAAGAAATTTTACGAATTGCGTGGCAAAGTAAACTTACTTATCGAGCATTCTCAAAACTCCCCGGCAAATGCACCAGGGGTAAGATGGAGACACGGATTCCCTTAATGGAGGTCCTCTGCATGAAAATCCTCAATTTTCTTGTTCCAATTTCCTTTCCCATATCTCTTCTCTTTCTCTTCTCTATTCCAATCCCATCTGCTGTCTCGTTCACAGAATTATAATTTATATATATTAATTATTATATAATTTAATAATATATATATATATATATATATATTTTAACTTAATATAATTAAATTATTATATTATTAGATTTACTATATTATTTATTATATATATATTAATACTTTAAATTTATAACTAAATTCTAAACTAAAACATTCTTTTGTATTTTTAATTAATAATATTAAATATAAATTGTCATAAAAATTTACATTATAATTTAATTACATTTTTATAATTATTTTTTATATATATTATATAATATATGTTATATATTATTTTTTTTATTAAATTATTTATTTTTATTATATATAATATTATATTATATTTTAAATATTAGTATACCAATAATTTTTTTATAATATTTCCTATTTAATATATATATATATATTTAATTACAATTAAAATTGTACATAACTTACTTATTATGATTTATTTTATTAATTTTATCTTAAATTATTTTTTCTTCTATGAGCATTTTTTATTAATCTTATTTATTTTTTATTAAATTTCACACCCGCACTGCATATATATTTATATTCTATATTTATAAATTCTTATTTATTTTATATTAATAGGTATGTTTTGTTAGATATTAATAGTTAAATAATTATATTTATTTTTTTAATTTTATTAATTATTATTTATTTAATATTATTTTTAATAACATATATTTATTATATTTTTTATCGAGACGTGAATAGCATTCGTAAGAAAAGATATTATTATCGTTTTTTTATATTAGTATTTTTTATTTGTGTTATATTTTTATATTATTAATTATTTTTTTTTTTCTTACTCATTTCTTATTTTACCTTTTTTTATAATTATACTTTTTACTCTTATTTTTTTTTATATTTTATTTTTTTTATCGTAATATATATTTTTTTATTTTTTTATATATATTTAATGGATATTTAATTATATATATAATTATAAATGTATATAATTTATGACTTTAACTTATATTATATTTATTAAATGAATTTTAATAGTATATATATATAATATATAGGAAATATCTATTATATAGTTTATAGTATTAATGATACTCCGTAAGTATATATTCTTAATTATCTATTATATAATACTTATTGATTTTGAGATCTAAAATTACAGGGCCGTATAGTATAATAGGTGAGAATATAATTAATGAAATAATTTAATGTTAAGTTGTCTTCTTACCGCATCCTCAACTGCTGAGAATACGCATTAATGCTAATGTTGGTTTTATTGAAATAATATTACATATAATATATTATGATAAGTAATATGTGTTAATATATGTTTTATACTGACATCATTAAATAACTATATAATATTATTCTTTTATCTATTGAGGTATGTGCTATAATTTAACGAGAGGATATTAGTACAGGAAATAAGATAATTTAGATTACATTTCATATTTACAGTAAATAATGTATATATATATACCTATAAATATATATAATATATACTATATACCATATATATATTAATTTCAGTATATATATATATAATAGTATTTCATGCATAATAATAATAACGTAAAAGTGGATTCTAATAATATTTTATCTAAAAATATAATATATAATAATTAATATATTATTACATTAATCATTACTCTATATAATAAATAATAAGTATATTATATTAGGCCTAAATTATATATATGAGAATATGCCAATATAAGCTTAAGTGGTTATTTATAATATAGTTGAGTTTTGGTTGTTTTGGCATTTATTCTACCAAATATTTATGTGAGGTCGTTACAAAATATTATGTGTGAAAGCAGATAAAAACCATAAAATTAGATTAACAAAGATAAACAGAGTGGTGGTGAGTCGCAAACCCTATAAGTTCGTTTATCATGTAGAGGTCCATTAGCTTCAACCGGCGCTGTGGTCGAGCTGAGTGTGTCCTTTTTTATCTGGTCGACACTTAAGTGCGTTTTAAGAGATCTTGACATTTAAAGAGACTGATTTTGCATACAGCGGTTAAAGAGGCCGATACATGACCATAGTAAGGACGTTAAAGCCTTAAGTAGGAGGTAAGGACTTAAAGCTGCTCCACCAAGAGGTATGGGGAGGGGTCACTTCCGGTAACTAATTTGCTAGTTATTGCTTTAATGCTGCATTTTTTTAGGGTGTCTGTATTAAACATGTCTTTGTTACTACCCCTAAAAGTCCGTAAAGTCTAAATTACGTAATAGTCCGTAAAGGCCGTAGGATCGATAAGACGTTCCTCCAAGAGATTGGGGAGGGTCACATCTGGTCTATGTGCCGTGGAAGAGAGATACTGCGTAGTTACAGCTTTACTGCATTTTTTTTTCAGGGAAGGCGCGGTTTCAGATCATACAGGTAAAGAGTACGGGGACTATAACCTGAATGTAGAGGAGTAAAAACCTCCATATATAAAGTACTATTTTGAATTAAAATAGTAAGTACTTATATATATGTATTAAATATATGTTGACATCCTCATAGCTAACAAACAAGTATATAAGATATATATGAGATAAGAAAAAAAAGGGTAGATTTCTTAAAGCTCGAAAATCACTAATTGAAAAAAAAGAGAAAATAAATACATTTTCATGACACTTTCTTATATTGACATCTCTTCGTACCATATAGAAACTAATTAAAATAGAGCGGACTTATAATACAATTATTCACTGAATGGTTAATAGAAGATATAATGCCTCCATACATACCTCCTCTCAAAATCATCTTTCTGGATCACATTTCAATAGATGCCTCCAAAATTCTCCTATAAAACTAAGTAAAGTAAATTGCTTGATAGTTAATTTAATTATAGCTGAAAAATAAAATTCTCATTTATAACTGTTTGGGAGGGAGGTGGAAATTGAATAAAACTGCAGAGAAGCACTTTGATTTCATATTGAAATATTGTAAATTTCCCGTCTAAAACAACCTCGGAAATAAGATTGAACTTTTGAACGAATTTCCAAGTCCTTTTACTTTATCTTAATCTTTCAATATTAATTAAAATTTTAAGAATTTTACTAAGTAAAATAAAAAATTAAAATAAACGCATATAATATAATACAAAAAATTTAAATTTAACAAAACAAATTTAAAATATAACATAAATATATCTGATGGTTTATAAAAACACTGTAATAAAACAAAGTAAGAAAAAAAATAAAAGCAAAAATTTTGATTTTTATTTGAACATAATATATATATATACATATATATATATATTATCATCATTGACAAAATTATATCAAGAGTGCACACTGCACAGCCGTAATAAAAATTATAAAAAACTCCTATCTTCTGTTAGCCATGTTTAAAGAAACCTAACAATTACGCAAGAAAGTAACGAAACATGAAGAATATTCATGAATCTAAACATAAATATAAACTAAGACTTGTACTTTCATGAAAAACATGCGAACATTCATAAATATTATCAAATCTAGAAGACTATATGTAATTATAAATTATATACATTATAACTTATTTTTTTTTACAACTATACTAAAAACTAAAATAATAAATATAAATATCGATATACTCACAATCTTAATTTATGTTAACTTTGAGTAGATAATGAGAGTGTATTACTAAACTTAATAGAGTGGATATATATGAAAGGTCTCGAAATAAGTCAGTAATAAAATACATATGAGTCTCAACATTAGTGCTTTAGTGATCTCCTCAGTTTAATTAAAAATATTTTATAGAATAATATAATAATGAGTCATTACATATTTATACATATTTAATTAATGTATTAGCGTATATATTTTTCCATTTTCTTTCATTGTCATATATTAATACTCTAATAATGTTAGCCAGTATTAAATAAATAATCTCATACTCTTTTGATACTCGGAAATTTAATAAATTACTCTCGATGTAAGAATATTAAGATAATATTTTGATTCTCGAATCGCAATATTTCTGTTATATAAAGAGAAAATCATCTCATACTCGAGTGTGATTATGAATTCAAGAAAAAGAGTTAATAAAAGTTAGAGATGGATATTGATCATCATCAACTATATAATTTTTGCAAAATAAGTTATCAAATAGTCGACAGCTAAATACATATCAAACCAAGGTTTAAATCAATCACCTCTGAGGATTCTTATAAGAATACAATATTTAGAAAATATTATTTTAAAGATAATGAATAAATATATTAATCAGAAGTACATAATATCGGAGTCTAAATAATGAAAATTATTAATATATTTATTATATATTTTATTATAATAGCATAACATTGAACTGTTATTTAATACATGTATCCAACTAGTGTAAAAGAAAAATCCTATATTATCCATAGTTTGACTCGATTGAATCCTCAACACGCTAAATATGATTATGTTATGGAAGAAATTTAGAAATATCAGTCTAGTTTCATATTAAGCGCTATTTTAAGCTAACCCACGCGTGTGTGTCTTTATAGTAGTAATGTTATAATACAAATTTAACGTGATGGCCCATTGATATAGATTAGCATTTAAAAAGATCAATTCATCTGACATAAAGTTTACTACCCAAATATTTTATTTTTATGTGCGCTTTCTATTAGCCTCATACTCTACCTCAGCTAAAAAGAAATGCTTCTATTGTGTTCAAGATAAATTTCGAAAACCAGTAAACAAAGTTATACACGCTATAACCACTCTCTAACTCACTCGTAACCTGTAGGCGTACGATCAGAATTGTTATTAAGTGCATGCTGACCCTTAATAAGTATGCGTATTCTTAAATGATTTCTGTTCGACTAAAATTTTAGTACCTAATACACTTCTCTAAATCTCTCCAACATTATAGGGTTGGCGGTAATCGATCCTTCTCATATGACATATTAACTAAGCTATATGTAACCTTGCACGACAGCTACCTAGTGATCTGTACAGTTGTAAATGTCACCACACCTCTAAGGCTTTGAATAAAGTGTATATATAATTATGTTTTTATGTTGATTATTATACCAAGTTTCAAATAATCCACTTTACCAAAATCTATAAGTAGTTAGTAACCTTACCTCAGGTATCGAAACATATGCTGCCAACCTAATCACGTAACGTCGGATACAACGAAATTATGTTAAGCCCCATAAGTAAACTAAGTCACAGCCCTTTATCTAATCTCAAAGAAGTACCCTCCATCAGATTGTCGAGCCAGTTTATATATGAAACCTAATACACCTCAATAACTTCTATGATATCAGCTGCGCGAATTAGTGCTATCGTTTAACCATTATGGCCTTAATTATAACATCAAGGTCTTCCAAACATAGAATGCCCCTTTCTCTCTAAACGCGATAACCCCATCTCGACGAAGTAACCCGCCATCTCCTACTTCAGATTTCGTGTATGCACAGTTATATATACACATTCCAATAGTAATAGAACACGTAACGTCTTCTCGGAGCAACGATCGTGTGTGGTCATATGACCTCTGATGTTATAGATAAGTTTCATATCTCCATTTACCTATTATAAGATTCAGTAACGTACCTCTATAGAACTATCAGAACCTCAGCTCTCCACTATCTAACACATATCTCTTCGTCCATCTGTTTGATGTTGTGTCTCCATACAACCATCCTAATTACGTAACTTTATTTTTAAAATGATATAACCTAGTGTTTCAACCTCGTTTACCTATAATAGCTCTAACAAGAATTACCTCTCTAGAAACGTATATCAAAAAGATCTCTTCCTACAACATCCTCAACATAATAGCCATCGTAACAAGACACGGATGTTTACTCGTACCATGATTAATGAATTACTTTTTGTGAGCTTAAATGTGGAGTGTATGAGAGCGGCCTCTCTGGTGACTTTATGTTCAATGATATTCTATAGGTGTGTGTAGTGTGTAGTGCGCGCATGTTGTTTTGAATTGAGTAGTTTGTGGGTTAGAGGCTCATCAATTTAGTGAGCGGTAGAGATAACCTCTTTTTCTCCTCTCGCTCCCGCATACATTTGTTACCTGTTATTTATTTTATACCTAGTATTATTATGACTATTTATATTTATTAGTTTGCTAATATTATATATCTATTTTTAGTATATTCTCGCCTATTATATGTATTGGTTGTATTTGTTTTTTGAGTTTTATACAATTATAAATTTTAGTATATCAATATATATAATATTATGTTTTACAAAGTAGATGTAGTCTCAATCTAATATATATTAGATTATGATTTAGTTCAGTAGTGTCCAGTTACAATTTATCCAAATATCAAAAAAAAGAGGATTAAGTTATAATATTATAAATTATTTCGGTAAGATTTAAATTATGATTTATTAAATGATTTATTAAATTATTAATAATATGATTAATCGTTATATAAAGTTTTATATTAGTTCGAAAGAAAAATGGAATCGACCCAAATCCACGTTTTGTAGACCGCTCTGTAAGTATTGAATAGACTTGAAGATGTTATTCTATTACTTATTCTATTATACAATTAGTTTTAATCATACCATTGATGAGTACCTTTTAGTTTGTGGTGTGGGGCTTAAGTTCCTAATTATGGTTTTTAAGAGCCCTCTCGTGGGTTTTACGATTAGATATTACTAATAAAAAAGCCTAAATGCGTATCGTGAAATCTGCCTAATATCTTGGCGCGGTGTCTATTTAAGCTAAATAGTTTTCGATAATCTTAAAAATATATAAATAGCGATTAAATAATCGATATATATATGTGATGGTAGTTGGATGACAAGATTAGTGTTATAGAAGTTGTATGACTTTTAATTCATGTTATTAATTATGATTATATATCATAAAGACTTGCTATATCTTAGTGATGGAGGTTTGTGCGTGGAATATGTGAGTATGAGGTAGGTCTCAAGATATTATAATCAAAATATAACGACAGTGCTCGACTATATCGATATAGCCTGACATTCTATGGGCGAATGTAATAAACAGTATTTATCATACTTTTGCGTCCTCTCTCCCGTCATTGACCAGTCTGTCTCTCTGTGATTAATAATTAAGAGATTAAATAAATATATAACAATTAAGATTAAAATTGAATAAAAATAATTAAAGTAATTAATAAATTTACTAATTAAATATAAACTTTGTGATAAATTATTATACCAATAATTACATTTTAATATTTTAAATAAATAATAACATTAATAAATTATTTAATGGGTTATATATAATAATAAGCATTAATATAATAATTATATAATAATATTTTATAAAAATATAAATTACATATTAATTTATAATTTGATATACCAATATTAAAATAATTAAATTGAGATATAGTAATGTAAAAATTATTTAAAATAATTGTATAATTGATAATAATTGTGATAGTAAATTAATAATAATAAATATTGTATTATTATATCGTATATTAGCATATAAAAATAAGTATATAATATATATATAATTATATAGTAGTAATTATAATAAAATTAATATATATATTAATATTAAAATATAAATATATATTTATAATAAACTTGCGCTGTATAGATTAGGTGATTAGGCGGCGGCGAGTTACTATGTGGGTGCTGAACGTCGAACAAGCTTATGTAGAAATTTGGCGTTTGAATATAAAGTGTTTAAGCTTGAATAAGTGAACTGAAACCTACTTAATAGTGATAGTTATTTGGTGATGATTATTTTACGTATAACTGCTATATGACTATGTTTAGTGGTATTGTTGTAATAGCGAACATTTGTACCAAAACTATGACCTCGGGCTAAGAATGATACGTACGTTTGGATTATTATAAAATGTGATGTCATTTGAGCAAAATTAAAAATATTATTCTTATTATTTGTTTAAAATGATTCTACCACGAACGTATGACTGTGGATAGTCAAATTAATAATCTATACATTGCTTAGGGAGTGACGTATTTAAGCCTAAGTGGTATTGCTATATATGTCCCCTTGGCTAGTGAGGGATATTTATTTAAAGCAATAAACGGTTTGCTATCGCATCCGTTAGCTAGGGGGTGCGTAGCTGTAAGAATGCCTGAAAGTGGCTATAATATGTGAGAGATAAATATGGCTAAATAGTATATCAAAAAGGCTTTAAAAAAAAGCTAAGCCAGAAAATTAAATTAAA